>VZSZ01006424.1:2092830-2139095 GCA_013398815.1 Ibidorhyncha struthersii | reverse complement strand
GGGGGGGCAGCGCGGTCGGGTGTGCCTGCTGCGAGGTGCGCCGGCCGCCGCGCTCGCCTTCTCTGTTTCCGTGGGTTTATTTCGCTTCAGACATTAGGGCTAGTTTGCTTTCTGTTTTTTTTTTAAACACTTATTTCTGGGATTTTTTGGCACTTAAGAACTGAGGATGTATCGTTGTTACACTCAGAATTGCGTATTCTATAAATCGTGAGAAAGACAAAGCATGCTAAGTAAGAGCTTGCTCCCACTAGGGAGAAAAAGGTCTAGCAGTACTGATTGCTGAAAGGGGTACCTCAAAACTTCTTGCAGAGTCTCGCTAGAGAGTCCGTTGCTGTGGCATGAGCAGTTCACTCTTACAGTCAGCACCTCTATTCGTTAAAAGTGGGGAAAACAACCCTTATTTCATGTTCTCTTTGCGTGTTGGATGTGCGTGCGTGTCACTTCTTGCCCTTGTAGAGAAGCTTCTGAGCTTGATTTTTGGATCTGTGCCTCTGAATTTGGCTTTTAGGGAGAGGATTTGAAGTTCTTTTCTGACGCTGTTTTTGCTGGAACTGCAGAGCTACTTCTGAGAAATGTTTGCAAAATCTTCTGTGGTGCCAGATTTGATTTCTTGGAGAGTCTGCGAAAATTTCAAGGCTGCTTTGACGTCACCCTCCTGATGATTATTTTTTTGTGAGGTTTGAGAAGGGTTTTTTTTGAGTGCTGTTCTTAGCCTTCACCTTCTGATTATTATATTATGTTTGGCAAACATTTTGTTTCCTTCTGTTGATTACTAATAATGGAAGATAGCAAGTCCCGTACTTTCTAGCTACTTGCTAGGAGCTGCAGAGGGCTTGCACTTTCACAAATGCAGCTTAGTATCTCATTAAATCTAAAGAGGCTTGACTGGCGTGTAGTCAGGATATTTTTTTTAAATAAAGTATGCATGTATGAAGACTTTGTGTTTTTACAGGAAAAAAAATGCATGCGCCAAAGAAAATGTGGGAAAGATGTGACTGTTCTCTGGCAGTGGGCATGTTTTCACACGCTACGTAGGGGCGTAAAAGGAGAGAAAACACATTTCTTGCGAGTGGCCCTTCGCAGGGGCAGAGCTGAGGCTGGAGCTCATCCCACAGCCCTGTGTGTGTTGTGACACCCACGTGTGATGTGACCAACCATGTGGTTGTGCTGCTGCTCTGTCCCCTGTGTCCTGTGCACCTGCTTCTGGCCACAACTACCCTGTGCGCTGCCCTGAGCTTCCGTCACTGTGGTTTGCCCATGGTTGTAAGGAGGGGATGATGCTGGTCAAAATGCTTTACTTGCATTCATGTAAGCACAGAAATATTTGCATACAAGTAATTTGAAAGTAGCTAGATAAGGCCAGGTGATGCTGACTTCTGTATTCTCTTACGACTATTGCTTCTTGGGTAGTGGTGTACTTTTGGTGAATCCAGTCCTTATATACATGCGAAGAACGAAATGCACTGTGAATATGTGTGTATTTACTGCTGGTAAAGCTCCCTTACAGTAAACTGCCAGACCCTGTTGGTATTACACTACACGAAATGTGGTTCTTTGGATGAAATCTGGTGGTGGGGGTTATTTCTGTGTGATAGGACCAGCAGGCAACGGCCAAGGTTGTTCTTGGTGCTAAGCCTGACAGTGGCAGAAGACATCCTTCCCCTGCTTCCATTTCACTGTGAGTGAGCTGTGGGGTGCAGAAGCAGTTGGGGCCTGCTCGTTGTGGCTAGGGTGGCTTCAGGGTGAAAGCTGTTACTGATGTCACCTTTTCGTCTATTTTTGTCTCAAGTTTCTATCGGGAACTATTTTTGGATCACTGCCCGCAGGGTAGACTCAGCAGGGGTTGATAGTAACTGCTTGAAACTTGGAGGAAGACTGTTGAGGATCATCATTAGCAAAATTTAATGAGATTGTAACTGCTTAAGTCTATGTTGATAAATATTTTGGACGTTGGTGGTGACAGATGATGGTTAATCTGTCCCTCATCTGAAGGTTTCTGGCAGAGACTAAAGAGTTAATTTGAAAAGTGCAAAACGCATCAACTTCTGCTTTGGAGCAGGGGAGGGGAGTGAGTCGGTGCAAATGGGGATCACATCCGGGGCTGGGAGCTGCCTTCTTCTGGGGGCCGGTGGGCGGTGGGGCTGGGAACAGTGCTCTGTACAGCAGAGGGGTGGCAGTCTTTGAGGAGGGAAAAAAGGAATGAAATGGCATGTTGGATTTTTTTTCTGCACGACAGTTTTAAAAAAACAAAACTCAAATCGTGCTTTTTGCAACAGGTTGATGTGGAGAACCAAACAAAAAGGAACAGCTGAAACACTGTGTAGAGAAATGAGCGATGCAGAGTGGTGATTTGCGTTTGCATGATGTGTCACTCCCCAGTGTAGTTCAGATAAAGTGAAAAATAGAAGGCGTTCATCATACTACCTGCTTTCTCTTTTCTCTTGGGGCACGGTAGAGACAGTTGTTTTGCTTCCTTCTGTCTCAGTCTAATATTGTCTTTTCCTTGTATCCGAGGCAGCCCCCTGGATAGATCAGTAATCTTCATTTCCTCTGCCTCCTGTGCTGGTCTCTGCTCATTTCCGTTCATCGCTGCCTGTCCGGATGGTCTCTGGGGGCTGCCAGGGGGGAACTCAGAGTCTGGCTGAAGGAGCCGTACCCCTTGTGCTTTCTCTGCTCTTTCAGTTCTGTAATTTTGTTCCTGTGAGCCGACCTCTGCTAGCTAGGTAGCAGTTTCAGGATTTTTCTTTGTGCTTGTTCTCCTTGTTCATGATGTACTTGTGGATGTAGCGTGTGTAATATAACGCACGTTATCAGGGAGAGCACTGAACAAGGCGGTGAATAGTGTCTGTGCAGCTAACAAAGACAGGGCTGCGTACATGGCATTGAACTCTCCCTGGTGCAGCACTGCTTCTTGCACAGTCTCCCCTTTCTGAGAATTTACAGCTGCCTTTTAGTTTTTGTAAACTGGCATGAGCGAGATCGCTTCGGAGAAAGACTTTGCTTTTTCCCCCTTAGCTAGTTACTAAGAAAAAAAAGACAGTAAGGAACAGAAGATGTAGAGATGGGAACCATGCTGTGATGAGGTGGCACCTTGGAGCGCCATCCCTGCCTCTGTGGCAGCTGTGAGGTGCATCTGGGAAAAGAACCGAACTGATGCTTTCTTTGTCTCTGCGTGGTGCAGAAAGGCACTTACTTAGCTTTCGTTTCTGTCATTTTTGGGGCATGTGGAATACATTAAAGTGGTGCTTCTGTTGTTTGCTCTCCCCGAGGGAAGCTGTAAAATACCACGCAAGTCAAGTCTCAGGCTTGGCCGTAGGGCTTACGGGTAAATGGGGCATGGGTTCTGCCCTGGGAGCCTGACCTGACGCTAATGGACAGGGCTTCAGCAGCCTGGAAAACCCCCTCCCACTTCAGTTAAATCAGGTTTCATTTGTGTGGTTCCTCTGATGCTACAGTCTTACTGACTGATTTCAGAGGTTTGCTGGTTCTTTCTTTGCCATTGGTTTGAGGCTGTTGCAAAGCTGCTTTTTTCGTTGGGTCAATTTAAAACATAGATAAATCATGAAGTAACCTAAGAAATCCTTTTTAAATAATAGTACCTTGGGGGTAATGACACTCACATGAAGAGGTTGCTGCATTATTAATGCAATTTGAAAACTGAATAATAATCTAAAGGAAACAAACATTAAGTTTTTGACTCATGATGTGAGTGTTAGGCTCTGCAGGCTAATCTAGCACTTGCCTTGAATTCTGCGTTTCTCCAGGGAGGAGCTCGAGATAGGGTGAAGGTCTCAACAGATGTTTAAATACTAGGGTGTTTCAAGGACAGCAAATGTGAATTTGGCCTTTGGGTTCTTGCCAGGCTGTTTGGGCAATAATTCTGTTTGGTGCCCCGTGACCACACATTTCACTTAGCGACGGGGTCTGGGAAGGTAAACTTGGGGTTGAGCTGCAGCCTTCCTTTGAAAGGTGATCAGATAGTGGAGGGTTAAAGGCACAGAGAAAACAAAATAACCTGCAGTTAAATCCTTGGGTGGTTTTCCACTGAGAGCAGCGCTGCAGGGAAGGGGTCTATTACAGGTCTGGAAAAAGCAAGTGAGCCTGTGTGTGCCATGTTGCATGGCTGTGTTCCTTACCCTGATGGCTCTGTGTCTGATCTGATCACAGACTGCTTTGTGCCGGACGAAGGAAAACAGAACCTTGACCTGATAGTTTCTCTTGAATATTAAACCATGCTGGTCCTTTGCCGTGCTGCATGAGCAGCATATGACTTCGGAAGTGGCAGGGCGTTAAGAGCTGAGGCTGATTCCAAGAAAGAAAGCAAAGTACGTGTTGGTGCTACTTTGAGTGGGAGTTTTTGAGCTAACATGCTGAGGACTGCTGCAAAACTGGGGTGGGAAGCCAAACTGGATCAAGCATTGATGGTTCTGCAGCCATGAGGCACCAGTGGAGTGTGGCCAGCATGACGAGCGTTCCCACGCTGCACTGTAGGAGCCTGTAGCTGTGGGTCTCTGTCTTGCTCAGCCACGTGTAGCGTGCTGCATGTCACATCAGCAGTGGCGTATGCATCCTGTGGTAGAGGATTGACTGTCAGTGGGTCTGGAGACACAGCTGCCTGCTGCAATTGCAGCTTTTTGATGACTAACAGTAAAAAAAAATTAATAAAATTCTGAGAATTGGAGTGCGAACCTCTGCTTCCAAAAGGCTGTTTACGCAGTTCACTGTTGGAATAAGGAGTAATGAGGTTTGTAGCCGGCCTAGCATCTGATGTTCACCTTGCCTTCCCAGTGCTGGTTTTGGGATGGTGTATTCTGTCGTGACAGCTCTGCCATGGGCAGTCACGCTGCTTTCCTTCAGGCACAACTCTGCATCTTAAAACTTTTTTCCAGGACTGCTGCTTTTCCCAAGCTTTAAAATTCTTTGCTACTCTTTGCTACTTGCTATTTAAGAGACTGTCCAGACAAAGAGTAGTCTGTGTCCAGGAAATAAACATTTAATCTTGCCTGTGTAGTTGCAGAGGAATTTTCTTTTTATGTTAGTACTTGTTTAATGTTTGGTTTGTTTACATTGTGCAGCCAGTCAAGTTGACCAAGGTGCTCTAGCGATATGGGCTATATTGTTTTATGAGCTCCTGCCTTCTCAGTGATTATCGTTTGGTGGCTTTCTCTTCATGATGATTTCAGAAGGCTGTTCAAAGGCATTTGCTTGTTTTCAGTTAAGTCAGTTGCTTCATTAAAGTAAACCATGGTCATGATTGTAACTTCTTGACAGTTACTTAAAAGGGTAAATGGAACTGCCGAAAAGCAACCTGAAAGAATTTCCTGTTTACAAAATTTACACCTGTTACTGGGTTGTAAATAAATGATTTGGATTTTTTCACCCAGCTCAGCAAGGCAGTGCCTGTCTGTGCAGTGGCACGTCCAGACCAGGACTTCTGCTAACAGCAGCCAGGAAAGGTAGAATTTACTTGGCTGTGTAGATTGTGACTCTATTTCCTCCAATATTTGGAGAAAATCTCGCAGTGGGGATTATGAAACATGGTCATAGCCTTTTCATAGAGCTCTTTGTGATGGAGACTGGTAGGAGTTCTTAAAGTATTTCAAAGTATTTCCCGTTGTGGATTTTTCATTTTACTGGTAGGGGGGAGAGTAAATAGAGTGGATATTTGTATTCACTTTCTGCTTTATGGTGTTACTGAAAGTGTGTCTGAAAAGTGATCTTACACACATTTTCAGTTTCTGGATAAACATGTGCTTTGTATCCATGCAGAAAGGCTGCTTTTCCCTGTCCCAGCAACTCTGGCAGAGTCCTAAAAATCATTCTCACTGATGTTTAGAACACAGGTTCTAGAGGAGAAAATGTGTCTTTGTATGTATCTGTGCAGCTCTACCGTCTTCTGATATATTATTTTTCAAAAATTTATTTTTACTTTTCCCCAGTACCAGGTTTAGACAAGAAAGTTCACTCCCTTTGGGGACAATGAGATGCACTGCAGTGTCTTTTACCCACAGTAGCAGGGACTTCAGGAAGGAAACTCGCCACTGGAGCCAGGCCAGGCTGAATCTGGCAGAGCTGCTGCACAGGCACTGCCGGCAGCATCCCAGGGTCACAATGTCATCATACTGCTGCCTGCACTGTCAGTTTTTCACGTGCTGACCTTTCCCACCCTTTCATCCCTCAGGCTTTTCGTGTAGACAAACATCTCCTGAAAATCCTCCCAGAGGAATAAAATAAGAAGCGACAGTAGTGCAGAGCTGTCTTAGCTTTATCACAGCCCCGTGGGGAGAAAAGTGGTTTTGCTACACACTCCCTAGGCTGGTATAATGGGGTCTGGGATCCTTATCGAATTTGTTCTTAAATATTTTAGTGTGGCTGGACTGCAGTGCTCCACACTCCTAGCACAGATCCTGAGGATGAACTCTTTCTCTGGTACGCCATCGATGTGAAGCTGTGCAGCCTGGGATCTCCTGGCCACCAAGAGCAGAGTGAACCCACCAGACATGCATGCACCTGGTTTCCCAGTTCCATGGCATGACTTGTTCTGGACTTAGAGCTTGCTCCTGAGACAGGCAGATGTGCAAGCTTACCTAAGGTTTCTTAGATGTGTAACACCAGGTTTCATGCAAAACACTGGTCTAGATAAAGATAACGAAGGCACTGTTACACATCTCCCTGCCTTCATTTTCTTGCCTATCTCAAATCTCTCTTGCCTGTGGGTCTGTTCCAGCTTCGTGTCACTCCTGTACAGGCCCTTTGTGCATTGCGTTAAACCCTCATGGGAAAGACTGCACCCCAGTGCTGTGTGCATGGGCTGCTGTAGGAAGCCCTTTCTTCCTGGCTGCAAGCATGACTCCTGTCTGCTTTTGGCAGGAGAGCCTGTGGGTCCCAGCTCACAGGGTAGGGTGTTGGGCTGGGTGTCTTGGATATATGAAAACTCTTTCCCAGAGAGCCCTGTGTGAGAGGGTGCATTGAAGATGTGTCTCCATCCTTGCTGTGTCCTTTGGTGTGTGCGTGGGGCTTGTTCTCAGCTGGGCTGCTCGCCCTGCGCTCTGGGTGTTTGTGGCAGGCAGAAGCCCAGCTAATGGGTTTCATCCATCCCCCTCATGACTGCCTGCTGGCTGTCAGTGCCCCCCTGCTCTCAGTACCTACGGTTTTCTAGGCTTGGCTGTTTTCTTGACTCCTTCCACCGGGCTTGGTGCAGGAGCCGTGGTGCTAGCTAGTAGGTCTGGTTACCCTGTTGTGCTGCTGGTGTGTGGCTACGTGCACGTGCGAGGCTGCTATTGGCTCCTGGTGAGCAGATCTGGAAAATGTTAACTTCTTAAGGTCATGTAACTATTAGCACATGGCCAGACAGGTAAGTTGAATCAAAATGATCTTTCATCAAGGCGGTCGCCGCCATTGCTGTGTGCAGCATTTGCTCTATGTTTGCACTTGAAGTAGGTACAGCTCTTTGGGGTAGTGACTGCTGTAATACAATGCTTAGTACAGTTTTCTGTTAAACATGTGCTTCTATATTGTTTTTTAGTTTTGTATCTGAAGAACATACATGCCTGAAGATTTGTCTGCTTTTTTTTTGAACTGTAACAGTTGATTTTTTTACCTTCCTTGAAAAGCTTATGTTACCTTTTCCCTTGCTTTGGTCCCTGTTGGCTTTTGAGCATTAACACAGTAAACGTAAATAATAGCGAGAGCATCTCTGATTCTGGACAGCTCTGTCCTGTTCCGTACGCTTCCAGCACATCACCAGAGTCACGGCTCTCAAAATCACAGCATGGTAAATAGTTTTATTGATGTGTAAGTAGGCACAAAATCCAGCCTCGCACACGTGCCTGTGCTGGCGCTGCGGTTTTGCAGGCAGTAAAACACAATACAACTCCTTTTGCTATTTAACTGGCTTTGAACGCAGAGAGTGGATGTGCTGAGCAAGAAAGACTAGTTTGTGCACACACGGTAACCGGGGAAAGCAACAGGACTCCCTGAATGATGCGTTGCCTACAGTAGACTTGCTGGACTATTGCTATTGTAAGCCATTTTTGAGATGAAAAAGATTTTTTTTCCTAGAAGTCTGAAGTGTGCTATCAGTGATGTTTTCCAAACTGGAAAACAGGCCAAGGGGATGTGATGGAGGATTTGTATAACGTGTAGTTTCCAAAGGGTTCAGGGTGTGTATTGAAGTCCCTGCTGCTGTCCCTGAAGCAGTTCTGGAGGCTGTGAGGTGTGGGTGTGTGCTTTGGCTGTATTACTTATTCACGCAATCACAGATTTGATTACACCATATAGGGATTACCTGTTTGTTAGTGCAGTAGACCACACAGACCTATCCAAAGCAGCAGCTTGCAGTGGGGATAGTTGTGCTGCTAAGACTGAGCTGAGGAGAGGTCTAATGAGATGTAGGGTAAAATGGCAACATTTTCTGGTTTGCAAGCAGTTTTGTTGTGCATGTTTGCTTATGTAGTCTCTGTTTTGCAAGTAGTTTTGTTAGGTAAGAAAAAACAGATTTGTGCAATGTGTATATTTACGTAGTGCTTGTCCTATAGACTTTAGTTAAACAAATTAAGACAATTTCAGCTTGACAGTCAAAAACTAACCATTAATTTTACAGCGTTGATGAAGCACTTGCCTCCCAGTGGAGCGTGAGTATGACTTTTACTTGTGAATGGCGTTCATGAATGCAGAGCATGAAGATCCACTGCCTCAGTCTCCTTTTCACCAGAAGCAGAGTGGAACCTCTCGTAGGGAGGTTTTTTGGTCTCAGGACAGGCACCTTGGCAGTGGGTGTGCTGCATTCCACTTGCTGCTGCGGGGCAGAGATGTCAGCCGCAGTAGAGGTAGGTGATGGGAAGGGCTCAGCAGTAATGAAGCCTTGCCAGAACCGAGACGCAGGCTGAGGATGCACAGCACGGTTACCCGCTGGCAGAGGAGAGGCAGTGTTACCTTCCTCTCTAAGCTGGTTTGTAAGAAGTCTGTTTTCAGGTCTCGTTCCTCTCCAGTGGTATGATCCAGGCTGGCGTGACTCACTCTGGATGCAAGTGGGGAACCAAGGCTGGCTGTCGTCAGCCTGGTGAACCTCTGCGGCTCAGTTAATGTTTTGTATCCAAAGGTGCGGAGACCATGCTGCTGTGGAGGAGGTTGTTATCTCCGCTTTAGAGCAGAGGAAATGAGGACATTGATGGGGGGTCTCAGGGTCACAGACACGAGCTCGAGTACAGCATGGTGAGATATACTGTAAATTTGGTTGAGAAGTATGGTGGAGGGAAGAAGAAAAACAGAAATGCAATTGTTAAATGGGCCAGTGATCTATAAGCATATATATATGAACTTTCTCCATTAACATTTAGGTCTGTCATCCCATCTCCTGTCTTAAGTGTGTGTGTGTAAAAATGTTCCCTTTTGTTTGATTTTAATGGAATGTGCATTTCTGCACCTCTGAGTGCTCTGTCAATTAGCATAAGCTGAATATGCGTTTCATCAAGCCCTCTTTGATGGAGTGATGAAGCCAGTCACTAACCTTTCATGCAGGTGGAATGTAGTTTTAAAACTTTGCTGTGGTAGGAAAACCTATTGTGGGTGCAGCTGCTTGTGTAGGGAGCAGTTGTGCCACTGGAGCCTGGGAAGTAGGATGCGGGTAGGAAACTGTGGGACAGGACAGGAGGAGGCTTTAATGGTAATGAAGAGCATTTCTTTGTTGCTCAACAGAAATCACTCTCGTGTTGGATACAGAGGATTTTCTGTTTCCTAAAGTATTTCAGTAAATTGTATATCTGTTGGTCATTAATTGATATTGATGCAATTTCCTAATCATCTCAATCACAAACCTTTTGTTTGATTTCTGAGAGATCTAATTGAAATATACTCAGGTTCTTAGACTAGGATGCTTAAAAATGTGTATGGGAGGTGTCAGGCAGTGAGACTGGGAGGTGGCCTGTGCATTTGAACAGCCAGAAAATAGAGTCAGGCCTGGCAAGAAGGAGTATGGGGTCTGTGGGTGCTTTGCAGTACTGGTGTGAGGATCAAGTTATTTTTGAGTGGTTTCTGACTCTGCACCCTGCCATCTGCCTCTTGCTGTAATGCTGGCAGTTGAAATATCCTCAGAGGATTATTTTTGCCTTTGCCAATACTTGTATGCCTCACAAATTTCCATGGTTATAGATCTTTGTAATGTGAACTGTTTTCCCCTATTGAAAATGTTGATTAGGGAGGAAACACAGTGAACTAATTGTTCTGAGTAACGCATGAGCCATATAAATATTTCAGGGGATTTCAGTAGCCTTAAAAGGCTCAAAATTGCACATGAGCAAACTTACCCATAATGGCGGCTGAAGTTTTGTGATGTGAGAGGAGGCTGAAAAAGGGAGAACTTTTCAAAAGTGTCTAGGGATTTGCATATGTATAACTATGCTTTATAATAGTATGACACTGTATAAACCCATTTGCCTTGTAGATGAGCCCTAAGACATTAGTCACAAGATACATGAGATATTTTTCATGTTTTGGTATAAATATTTTCTGCCAAAATGAAATAAATCCTGGAATAAATTCACATGGGATGTGCCAGCATAGAAGTAATGGCAGAGGGAGAACTTCAGACTTGCAAAAGCACTGAAGGGAAGAGCTGAGTTGTGGAGCTCGAGAGAAAGCGCTGGAAGGGACGGCTTGTTCCCTGTTCAGCCATATATTGTGTACTTCATCTGGGAAATACGTAAGCTTACTGTGATTGAGTCTGTTTAGCAAGAATAGTATAAGATGTATTAAATGTTGCCTCTGCTATCCAAGAATGGAGTTCCCAGCCTTGGCTAAAGGAGGCGTGATGAAGTACTGGAGTGATCGGTACAATGGTTCTGTGCTGGAGAACATAAAACATTGAATAGATAATATCTGGTTTCTGGCCAAAACCAGCTAACCTGTTGACAAGCTAAATCTTTAGAAATATTTGATACTAGTGGGGTTTATTGTCTAAGAAAGAGTAATGACATCCATTCAAATGATAAATCGGGGGAGTAATTTAGAAAGACTAAGAAGTGTTTTAAAAAAGCATAAGGTTTTTCTTTTTTACTTAGAAATTTAAAAAACAAAACCAGAAAGAAGCTTGTAGCTCCTCTTGCTCTCTATCCCATTTATGTCACTTCTGGTAGAAAATGTAAGGATTTACAAATAAGCCTGCACCCTTCCCTGCCTGCTCCTCTGAGCTAACGCTTCTTTCCTGTTTGGTCCCTTGCATATTATGCCCTTCCCTTTCCTTTCCTTACCTTATTTGCTGTGCTGTCTTTTGATCTCACTGTCTTGTCTTCACTTCTCTGTAAAAAGGGCTACTCCTCACTGTCCACTAAAAGGAGGTGGGTTTTTTTTTTTTTTTACATGACTGTTAAGCCGCGGGACTCCTTGCTACAGGATACTGTGGGTGCTAAAAGACTATTTCGACTCAGGAAGGGCCTGAAAACACTCATAGGTTGCATAGTGGTATTTAATAACCTCCTTTAGTTTGGCATTTATTTAAACCGTACATCCAGGATGCTGGAAAGATGTTGAGGGTAAGCACCACTGCGTACTCACCTTATACTTAAACGTGACCTAGGCAGCCACACCTGGCTACCAGCATCAGACTAAGTAAAGTCATCTTGATGTTCCCCCATTTCACTGCAAAAGTCCTTTTGTGGTCTCCCGTCACACTTCCTTGTTGCTTTATTACAGCCTGTCTGGGACACGTGAAGACTAACTTATATCTCGGGAGGCCAATATGTGCTGCTGATGGTGACGTATTGTGTACTTGGCTCCAGAGAAAGAGTGCTTGGAGCAGGGCTTTCGGAGCTGGCATATGTGTTCCTGGTTCTGGCAGTGTGGGTGTTGCTGGCAGTGATTTTGCAAGCAGCTGAGCAGTGCTGCGACACAGTGTCACTGTGCTTCTAGAGAAACAACTGGGTTTGTAGACTGACAGTTCATGCAGAAAGCAGTTGGCAGACTGAAAGCAAGGCAAGACGCCGGGCGTCACACCCCAGGCTGGTGCTGGCTCAGCATCATGATCTTGCCAGTCCAGGAGTGATGATTCACGATCTGCCTGCAGCCGTGCCATGGGCTTGCTCAGGTCTGGTCCGTTAGCTGCCCCAGCAGCATGTGGATGGGTGTAACAGCTCGTCCCCACTATGGGACCCTCCCACTGGGTCCCACCATACTTGGTTGGTGAGAGGCTGCTGTGTCCTGCTCAGGTGCAGGCAATGCAAGGGCTGATGTGCAGATCTGTCTCCCAGCCTTACTCTAAATGTCGTGATCTCTAACCTGTGGATTTGCATGAGCAATGAAATGAAGCTGTATGCACAATCTTTAAACTTATTGTGGGCTTAGATTTCAGGTAAGGTCATATGTCCAGTGTACCGTGCGGCTTGGTGCTGGAGAAGCCCATGCTCACCCCACGGGAGTGGGTTTCAGTGCACAGGACCAGCTAATGCCGTGCAGACCACAGCTCAGCCTGTTCCAGCCTTAGCCTTGGCAATGCTGTGGAGGCTCTCTTTGCAGACTGCAGCCTTTTCCCCCCGCTGATAAGGCAGGGTTTCCCAGAGCCGCTGCAACAGCACTTTTCCCTTTCTGTTTCCATGCCCTTCTCATACTGTTCTCATGGCCTTGTGCCCACAGCCGTGATAGCGTGGGCATGGTGGGTGCTCCTGAGAATCCCCCCCTCTTCCTTCTGTCCCTGCCTTGTTGTGGACTTTTTGGTTTGTACTAGAGATAACCAAAGCAAAGTGAACAGCACTGCAGGTGATGGTCATTTAAATACTTGATGACATTAGCCAATAATATATGTGCACAGGAACTTAAGTCACTGGGCAACACTTGCACCTGATTAGCATGCACTAATTATCACCATCAACTTCAACCATCATCCTCATCCTTGCTTGGGAAGACCTTCCAGAGGAGGATGCTGAGACCTGTCATTGCTTCTCCAGGCTCCTTGTGAGCTGGGGAGAGTCTACATCTCTTTTAATCTGCTCTTTAAACAAAAAGTTAGATGTAAGCAGGCTGAAGTCTTGGGCTTGTGCTGTAGGAGAGTGCGAGGGGAGGTGTGCTGGGCTCAGGACAGCTCTGTGCTGTTCCCAGCTCGGCAGCTGCTGGCCAGTGGCCGTACTGCTGGGTGCTGTTGTGTTCTGCTCCCGCTGAAATACTTTTTGACAAGATGTAGGATCAAAAATGTCCCTTCTTGTGTTACTGTGCACACTCTCCCTTTAGGCAAATCCTAGTGAGTGCTATCACCTGTGGCAGCCCAGCAGGCTGGGCACGGCCTCCTGTGTTTGCTTACGAGCGAAGGACCGTGGCTGTGTTCTAGGCAATTTGGAGCAAGAAGTTTATGCAGCATCAATCATGGCAAATACTTGATTTCCAGCAAGAGAGGGTCTTGATTCCTCTGTATTTTTGATAGAATGAGCCACAGGGAATCACCATATATTCTTTTCAGTATAACCATAAACCAGTTGACATGTGTACCTAATATACCTATCCACACTGTTCCTTAATCTAAACACATTTTTTAAGTGCATCTGGCAGCTTACATGAACAGTGGAAAATACAGGACTGTAAGAAGTCCTCATCTTTATGAATATACTTTATGGGCTGCCGATGACTTAGTTCCCCTCCCACCTCTTTCTGTGGTCTCTGCTGTGCAGGGCTGGTTTGTGCTGCTCAGGCAGCATTGCTTTCAGACACACAAACCGCTCGCTAGAGGAGGAGAAGGGCAGCCACAGGGTTTGGGGAAAATGTGTTCACTGTTGAGACTGCTTGGAAACAGCTGTTGCTGCTTAAACTCAACCCTGTTTTAATCCAAATTAATTTGTATGCGCAGATAAGCAATAGGATGTTTCCTTTTTGTATTTTGCTTACCTTATAATTAAGCTTTTATTGGACATGGGTATGGTTGGGCAATGTCCTGGTCTGCATTAACTGCCAGATCACTACAGTATGTGGGCACTTCTTTGCAGTCTCTAAGAGTGCAATGTTTATACCATAATCCTTTGTGTTGACACGTCACATGCATGTTGCAACTCCTCCGAGTTTCAGTGTTAATTGAAATACCAGTATTAATTGTGGAAAGTTAGTCATGCAAACTAAGCTGGAAGAGGAAGCTTTTTGAACCAGCTGTTTTGTAATTGCGTGTGTTTTGTAAGTGCTTTACTCTGTGACGCAGATGTGCTTAACTCTGTGATGTTCTGTGGTGCTGGAATCCTTGTGTGCACTGGGATCCAAGTGCCAGAGAGTGCTTTGGGAAGAAACTGCAGGTGGGAGTGGTACTGTGACCTGGTGCTCGGGGTGAGTGGGTGCTCAGGTGCCTCAGAGAGGTGGCAGGGAACTGGGAGCTGCTTTAGAAGAACTGGAGGCACCCTTGGGAGCCAAGCACCCCCAGTTCCTCTCCTTCATCAGGGCAAGGTAACACGGAGGGCAGAGGCTCCCGGTGCCTTCACTCTTCCAGTAGATGAGAACAAGGGACATGCTCTTGGGAAAGGGCGCTCTGGAACAGCATCAGTCTCTGTAGCGCTCGCTGTGTGCCATCAAGCTGTGTTTTTCTCTTGCTGAGAAGAGCTTGTAGCTGTCAGCAGAAGAGCAGGCAAGGCTCAGGAGTTTATCTGCAAGGCTTCCTTAGAGAAGGAAAGAAATGCAGCTGTGTAGTATACATCTGGAAAGCAGGACGTTTAAAAGTGAGTCACTTAAAAAGAGTTTTTGACATTGTTTCTAAATCCAAGGACAGCCTAGAAAACAAACAAATTTTCAGATGTCCACATTCCTGTTAGAGGTTGAAATGAAAGAGCTAACTTGCAAAACCCATCTGAAAGCAGCTGCTCTTCGGGTACAGAAACCTTACTCGCTCTTTGAGGAAAAGCCTGCTTCTCCAGGCACGTGTGGCCAGTGCTGTCCTGTTCATAGACCGTTGTGATACCTTCTGAAAGCAGCTCCTCCAGACAGTGTCATTTCCAGGCTAAGGAGGCTAGAAAGAGTTTTTTGTCTGTGCAGGAGCACTGAAGCAGGCAGAGCAACGTTTCCTGGGTATGAGCTCTGTGCCTGCTGGAGGTGTTGCAATGTCTGTTGTGTGGAAAAAGAAACTGTTCATAGACAGACTTCCTAGAGTCTGTCACTCTGCCCTACCCGTTTTGACTTTTTTCCCCAGGTATTTTCTTTAATTAAAAGTGAGACTAGATTTCCATGGTAGTGTTGTGCTGGTCAGAATGGATAACTTCCCTAAAACTGCTATTTTTAGGGTATTTTTAGAGGTATGGGGTAGACTTAAAGAATAGAAAAAGAATGTATAGGTATATAGAGAAATTATGGTGGCACTTCCATACCCTCAACCTTAATTACTTCAAAAGATTTTTTTTTTTTGTAGTTTTCTGTATTTTATGGAGAATTTCTGGAGTTTCTCCAGCATGTATTGCACTCTGTGCTTTGTAGGTCACCTGTTACAGATGACGTTTTGGGGTCTCTTTGTGTACACATTGGCCAATTGTTCTGAAAGAAAGTGTGGTAAAAAAAATACATATTTTTGCTTTGAAATGTTAAATTAATCTAGTGTTTCCATGATGCTTCTGTGATTTATTTTATTTATATACAGTCTAAAAAGAAAATCATATTGGTGAAAGATAAATGGTGCATGTTGAAATATAGGCAGATTTAAGGGTACGGTGGCATGTGGTTGGAGTTTCCTAAAGAGCCTGAAAATATCACCACCTTGTGTCATGTTACATTCATTCTGTAAATACTCAAAGGCAAATATTTTGCTGGCTCAAGCAGAAGAGAGATGCTGTCTGTATTGTCCCTCATCTCTGCCATAGCTGGACTCTCACGCTGCTATGAGATGCTGCTATAAAGTACTGGCTGCCTTCACAAGGCATAGCAAGGGGGGTGCTCGTGGGGAGCTCGGGCAGGGCGCTCTGTTAGCGCTGTCTGGGTTCGTGTGATGTCCTCTTCACCACTGGAAAGTGGAGAGTGCTGGCTGGACTGGAGGGACAGGGGAAAACTAGTGGGAACAGGGTGGGACGTGGTGGGCTGGTGAGAGATGTAAGACAGTAGGTTTGTTCAGCTGGTCACAAAGAGGGGAAAGTGGTCATAGCTGCTGAGGAAGGGCTGGTAGGCAACTGTCTGAGTCCCAAGGGTGATTCTTGTTTTGCAGAGGGTTAGTTCAGAACCTAGGAAGACATCTGAAGAGCATCTTTGAAGACTTCAGTAACTGCATTTGGAAAGCAAAACTTGTGCAAAGAGGAAGGTTGGGAGGGCTGGAAGTGTGGGGTTTCGGTTTGAGTGTTTGCTGTAGGCTTCCTGTGTAAACACCACCCAGCCTTGGAGTGCCTCCAGCTGCCTGTACGAGTGGGGAGAGCATTTCTGCTCCTTCAGGAGTGCTGCCAATGGAAATGAGTTAATCCCTCTATGAACAACATCAAGACAGTGGCCAGACCAGAACAAACAAATAGCTAAACTCCACCTTTGTCCTCTAAAAGGTTCAGATGAAGTGATCGTTTGCACTGAGCAAGCTGAGACAGAGGTTCACAGGAGGCAGGAGCTGCTGTTGTCCCACTGTGTGCAGGGCATACGGTAAAACTTGGTAATTCAGTGTCCAATCCTTCTCATTGCATCCAATTTTTACGACTGTTGGAGAGGCACAAGAGGCAAACAGATGTGCTGGTGCACTTGCACATGCAGTGATACAATATACTTGCCAACAGAGAATGAAGCTGAGCTATAGCATAGCCACAGGCTTCCCATTGCTGCTTGTTTGCATCCCCTCTTCTGAGCTGTACTTGCTTGCTGCAGCGGGTGTGAAGTCGAGCATAGCTGCTCCTGGCAGCCTCCAGCTGCATGCTTTTGTGTATCAGCTCTCACCAATCTCTGATCACGATTTAGGACTTGTGTAATAGAAATTATGAGAGTCGAGGCCATTCATCTACTTTGGCCGTGGGCAGAGAACAAAAAGGGTATTTGTACAGTGAAATGGCACTGAATGTTCTACATCACTTTTATTTTATGTTTACAGAGCTGAGGGCACAAAAATAACATAAATGAGAACAATAACATACGTTAGCACACTTCTAACTCCATTTAGTCTTCTTTGTAAATATTTTTGTGGTTCATCTGTGTTTTAAAGAAAGGAGGGAAAATTCTCCGGCCTCTCTACCCTTGTTTGAGGAAGGGGACAGGCAGTACTTTGTGGTTGGCTCTACTGTATTGCTGTGGATGGATGAACAGCTCTGCATTTTGCTTGTCACCTGACAATCTGGTTTATATTTAGATTAGGAAAGAAAGCGTGCGATTCTGAAAGCTGTGTTTTCGCTTGTGCAAAGGCCAGACCACGTGTGCTGAGTTATCAGAATGAGGTTTTAATTGTTCTTATTTTTCCTGCGATTTTAGAGGTATAGTCCTGCTATGTCAAATGTGCATTCCTTGAAAGCAAGGCACCCAAAGGAGAGGTCTTTTGAAATCTGAGGAGACTTCCTCAGTACCAGCCAGCACAGCAGTCCTCTTTGGAGGAAGAAGATGGGAATATCTCGTCCCGTTGGTGTTGTCATCTCAGTCTCAGCTGAATGCTATGCCATGACACTGGGTGGGGCATTAGCTCCGCTGTTAGCAAATGCCATCCGTATTTGAAATGCTATCTGTAAAGCTGTGGTTTTGTTTTCAGCTGAGTTGTTGCTCTTGAGAACAGTGTGGAAAGCTCAAGCTGGTACACGAGGGAACATGACGATCCACTTCTACCTGCTCAGCACCCTGAGCAATTAAACGCAAAAGCCTTTGTTCCCTGGTGACTTCATTCTTAAGAGGCCTTTTTAATTTTAGTCCTTAGTTTCGGGAACAAATAATGGGAATTTGTCATTGACAAGAAGGCTGCATCTCTCAAATGTCATGTGAAGGATCCACTCCATAATTCATAGGCTGGGGAGTGTGGGTGTCAAAAGGAGGGTGCATAATGGATATGAGAGATTTCAGTTCAATGAAACTATTGGCCTTAAAGGAAGCTTTTCTTGCCTTCCTGATATTTTCTTGACCCAGATCGCCACACTTTCTGCTAACTCATCCAGATATTTTTAGATTTTCTTAAGTAAGAGTGTGGTGGTTATTGGTTATTTTTGTACAGCTTATTCCTCTTCTCTGTGTGGACGGGGACTTGCACAGTAATACCAGAGCAGTGCTGACTGATTTCTCTTTGTTCTGTCACTGCCGCACCTGTAAGCCATGCATTCGTGTACATAGAAGTGCTGCTGTTTCTTATCAGTCCTCTTTCCATGGATTCTATGAGTTTTACTAGTGTGATGAGAGGTGTATTGCTGCTGGTGTGCTGAGAAAGGGACCTTGTCCCTCCTCTGCTAGAGAACATGAATGAGCAAATCTGACGTGGGCTGCTGGGGGTCTGAATGCAAATATGGACTATTGGCTTCCTAGTTGCTGGAAGACTGTGGCAGACTCAGACCTACCAAAGGGGACTGCCAGATCTCTGCAGGCTCCGGGGTTGCCTCCTCACAGTCAGCCACTGCCTCCTGGATCTGTCTGCGTTCCTGACCTTGTCAGAGAAAATTAACTGTCTGGCTCTGTCTGAAGTGAATTAAGGAGCACTCATATGACTTTCTTCTTGCAGTCAAGCTGAAGGTGTTGAGCTCTGACAGAGCTGTGCTAATAGCTGAGAGCAGCAATGAAGTTAGCATCAGTGATTGCCCAGTGAAACTAACCTCCAGCAGTGGAGCTGCAGCCTTTATTTCATCATTTCTTCTTCTAGTGTTTCTTTCTTCTAATGTGTTTGTGTGCAGATGCAGAAGGCTCCTCTGTGCTGTCAGTGGTCAAACTCCATCTGTCTGGGAGCTGAGTGGGGCACACCGATACCTAATGTTGGGGCTGAGCTCTGCTTCAGGAGCCATTGCCAGTGAGTGAGGAAGGCATAAGCAAATATGTTAGTTGTAGAGTAATCTGTTTTCAGTGGAGCTTCCTAGTACAGCTTACAAAAGCTGTGAGATTTAAAAATAAATAAAAAAAATGAACTCCCTGACACAGAGCTGGAGCTTTTGGTGCAGTTGTGTCCGCATGTACGTCTGCAGGAAGTGAGTCATATTCTTACAAAATCATCAGCTGAAGAATTTGTGACTTTTGTGACAATTCCTATTTTGGGCTAAGTCAGATCTCTTCCTCTCTCTAGGTTTTTCTCAGGCATCAGGAATGTCTTCTGAGCCCACTTCTTCCGCTTCGCAGCAGTCCCCAACCTCTCCAGCCTCACCCAGTTCTCTCCATCTGCCTGAAAACCGCAGGGCGAGAGATCGATCCCCATCACCCATGAGAGGGTACCTCATCCCCAGTCCGCTGCCCACCCGACGGACTAGGACTTTTTCAGCGTGAGTATTGGGAAACCTGTGTTTCATAGACACAACCAAACAATTGCCTTTGGGCAGAATGATCAGCCCCCTTCCTAGGTGAAGGGAGTTGGGGGGAGCAGTTGTATCTGGAAGTTTTTATCTCTTGTCCAATACATTCTGATGCCCCTAGACTTTCAGTCCCAATTGCCTGTAGTCTTTCAACGCTCTGTTTGCGTAAAGGATGTCCAAAGTCTTTTCCACTCTTTAAGACCAGAGCTTTACTGGTATGGGAAAATGCACTGAGATTTTTCAAAACAGAGTTTCTTGTCTGAAGCTTTGCTTCACTTCAGATGCTGTGTTGTGGCTGTCGGGAACAGTTCCTGTGGCGTTTCTTCATCAGCTCCACCTCCTCCTTTGGCACAACCTCTCTTCTCACCACGTCTAAAGCACTGGACCACACACCTCACTGAGGATTTTAGTTCTTTCCCTCCTGACACCTGTGCTACCATCAGCCAAGTGTTACATTTTAAGGATGGTCCGTGACCCTGTCGCTTTTCAGAGGGCTTGTTTCCTTTTCCTATTCAGCTTTCATATCTCCATCTTAAGAATGCTGAAATAAACCTGCAAAAGAATATGTCGGTGTTCAAGGTATGAACCCTGATCTCTTTGATTCTCTGAGATTATATGAGGTTTTTGCATAAAATGAGGTGAGGTTTGTTGCTATTTGTAGTTATTTGAGGTAGTGATACTACAGCAGAGCTGGCTTTCCTGTTGCCCTGTGGTGCTGTGCAGGCTCCTGGGAGCCCCCAGCCTGAAGGGGATGCCTCCGCAGCACAGCAGCAGAGGCTGGTGTTGCAAGGTTTGGCCATTGCAAAAAAAATCCTGATGCCTATCACGGGCCTCCCAGTGAGGTGCTGAGGTGCAGAAGGCAATTTGGGCTACTTTCTTAATCTCACTGTCTTTTGAATCAGGGTCTGAGGGTGTAACATGAAGCTGTGGTCAATCCATTGCACTTCTGCGCAGTCTTGCAAATAGTGCTGTGTAAGGAGGGTCTGGCTATGCCAAGTGAAACGCTGTGGAAGTAAGATCTCAAACCCACAGCTAGCCTATTTTGTGCTGCTTAATCTAGTTGGCATGCTTTTTCCTCTTTGCTTCTTGCAGTGTTACCCAGCTCTCTTCTTCAAGAGTTATCCGTGTGGATTTAAATATCATCAAACACAATGATGCTTCATATTATTACTTCTGTATTCAAAATGAGGGGAAAAAGAACAGCAGAAGAAAAATTTACATGTTGTCAGTTCCAAAAGCCTTCAAATGCCCTAAACTTTGTAATGGAAATAGATTGCTAAAAGGAACGTAACTGACTTGATAATTGGGATTGCCCTTGAAAAGTAATTCCAAGCTAGCTTGCCTCAGTGCTGTGTTAATAATGAACTCTTTGTAATTCTTCTCAGTTTTTAATCCTAGTCTGGTTCTTAGAAAACTAAATAACTTGTTATTTGGCTTCCATGGTTCTTTAATCATTAATTAGTGTAGGAATCTTGCTGTATTTGTTTGCCCTGAAAATCAAAATAGCTCTACATTTTTATTATGTTTTTTTTTAGCATCCTCTTTAAATAAGAAGAGCTCTAGGTGACCTCTGGCCTCACAGTTGTATTGAAAAGATGAACCTGACAGGCAGTGGCTTATTATTCAGTGGGATTATTTAATTTTGGTTCAGTACAAGTGTGGGGCCTTATCCCCACAGTGCTTTATCTCCTTGAAAGATGCAGTTGAACATTAATGGCTTATTTAGGGCAGTGAGTGCTTTTCTGTGTAACAAGCACTTGTGGGGTCAGGTGCGTTGGCAGCTTTATAGAGCTGGAAATAAAGTAATTTAATGAAGATTTTTTTTTTCTTTCTTTTAACACTTTCAACTGTATTTCTTTAGTGTTAGTTTGACTTAAGGAGCAGAGCTGTTGTCAATTTTTTTTAGTGATTTTATTTAGACTTCAGTAAACTTTAAACATTTGGGAAAGTGATGTCAAAATTGCCATGATGCATATAACCAAATGGCAACACAACCACTTACTGAGTTTGAAGAATTGCACAAAAATCCTCTTCTAACACAGAAGCAAGCTAATGGATAGTCATGGTATGAGAAGGTTCTGATCTAGTAACTCCTCTGTGTAAGCCCTGTAAGATGTCTAAAACAGTTGGCTTCATTAATGAAAGTATTTGAGTGAGTTTGGATCCCTGGAGATTCAACTCAGTGTATTTGATGGGGAAAAAGGATTTTATCACGCAGTTTTCAGGATGGATCATAGTTCATGCAAGACATTTTTCTTGATGGCAGGAAGTCATCCTAAAGGTTTGTCTTCAAATCTGTCTCATTTTAAAATACAGGTCCAGTGACAGCGGAGGAAGAGATCACTCTTGAGTCTTGGTGTTATGCATACCAGTTAGGCTTCATAGCCTGCTGGAGTCATTTGAAGGTGAAATATTGACTTCCTTGGATCCTAGTCTGGCAGGATAATGATAGATGTGCATGCAGAAAGGGCGTGTGTATATGTATATACATACACGTGGACATGTTTATACAGGCCTTTATGCACTGCATTCTCTCGATATTACATGCACACACTTACTGTTAAATTTGTGAAAGTGCATACAAGACCTAGGTGCGCACTGGAACTCTCAAACTCATGAAAGGCATAAGATGCTTACATTTAGTGTAGTGTCCAAAAGAAAATTTGGCAGGGTGGTACAGCAGATGGATTCAAGATGGCAGCTGCTGGATTATAATGCTAGCAAATATCTTCATCATCTTTATCTCCCTTAAAAAAGGCTACCGGCAAAATGTATGCAGTGTATGAAACTGAGTATTAAGCAGTTGCTACGGAGGAGTATACTTTCTGGGAGTGAGTGTTTGGACCATGGTGTGCATTTGCGTAGTGTGCTGTGGCTGACACAACTGGAAGCTGTTGCATCCCTGCTCAGCAATGAACTGCTCTTTTTGTGCTTTCTTTTGCAGAACTGTGAGAGCATCAGAGGGTCCCATCTACAAAGGTGTCTGTAAATGTTTCTGTCGCTCCAAAGGCCATGGCTTCATTACCCCTGCAGATGGGGGGCCCGACATCTTCGTACATATCTCTGAGTAAGTCATCTGGGTGGCTGAGGAAGGCTGGAGCTTTGGTTTGCCTTAATTACTGAATGCTTTTGACATTTCAGATACCACAATGGTTTATAATCTGTCATCCTTATCTCAGCAAAGAGGTGTTATGCAGATGTTACTGGCAGTGATAGATTATGCTGTTCTCTTCCTGTATTACTATAAATCTGTTGAGTTAAAAACTAGAAGATGATCCTGTCACATCTCTTAGAATAAGCTGTGCAGTTTCACCCAGACCCTGAAACTTGCATTTACCTAAAGCAAATAATCTATGCAGTATCCAGTTTTAATTTAACAATTTATAACACTGAAAATTTACTTTTACTTTGCCCTGCTTGTACCATTATTAAACTAAAGGTTAATTAGCTTTGGGGTTAAGAAAAGTCATACTTTATTACTTCCTTGAATTTATCTAGCTTCAGTTTCAAACAGTTTATAACTAAAAGTTTCTCTGTTAATCTTTTTTGCCTTGACCACACCAAGAACCATCACCTCTGAGTCTGCCTTTTGATAAACTAAACAGATGAAGCTTTTCAAGTGCCTCACTGAGAATTTTTTTTCTCCAGTCTAAAACAGTCTTTCCAATCTTTTTTTCTAAGTGTGCTGTAGAATTTAAATATCATTTTAAAACAATACACTATACACATACTTTCAGTATATTGACATAAAATCTCCTCCAGACTCCTGTTCTTTTTCTCTTTCTGTACATGAGGTAATCGCATTAGCCCTCTCGTCCCTAGTCTTTTGCTGAGTTGCTTATCTGCTCTAACCTCGGCATCCTTTGCAGTGTCAGAGTTTGGTGCAGTCCCAGATAGTCTGGCATCCTTGACAGCAGGGTTTGCATTCCTTGTTCCTAGATGTATGACCTCATATTTGGTTGCACTGCAGCTCACCTTGCTTGAATAGGACCTGCCTGCCCAGGGATCCAGATCACACTCCGTGACTGCACTTTGTTATATAAATAACAAAGGTTATTTATATATGGCTATAAATATATATATATTTATATATGCTTGGTTAATCTGCAAGATTTAGCAGACAATTTTGTATTTGTTTCTAGATTGAAATGTTGACCAGCACTGGGGCTGAAACTGGTCTCTGAGGGCATGTGTTAAGGTTGCTCAATGTTTATTCTCCAATAACCTCTCTTAGATATATCACCAGTTTTTAGGCTACATATTGTTTACAGTGTTGAAGCTGTGTAATCCTTATTTGTTATTTGGAGTGGTTATCCAGTGATAAGTCAACAAAAACCTTACCAAAGTTATTCACACTGCCCCAGCTATCTTTCCTGTTTGTGTGTGTAGCACGTGTCCTTGGAGGAGGAGCACATTGGCCTTCTTCCAGTTTTCTGAAATGTTACTGCATGATGGGCCTTGGTAAGCCAGAGCTTTTTAGGACTCACGGGTGCAAATGGGCTGAGTGGTCTGACTTAGGTGTTCAACCCAAGGAAATGCTATTTAGTATCTTTTTCTTTTATCTCACACAAACTTCGTAACTTAAAAATAACATTTCTTATACAACAGTTTAAAAATTTTACTGTGAACAGCTAGTCTGACCTATACAGTTACTGATTAGCAAGGCTTTAGTTAAAACGGCCCTCTCAAAGAAATTTGAATTCTCAGCCCTCTAATGAATTCTTTTTAAAGAGCTGTCTATTTTCAGTCCTGTTTTTTTCCTCTACATTTTCTCTTCCAATTAGTTCGGTAAAATTTTCTTCAGTTAGTGAAATTAACCCATTTAAAGCCCTAGAGATAACTTTTTGATTGGGGCTGCCCTTTGTTTGTCTATACAAAATAGGAACTAATCTTTCAGGTGTTCCCCAGTTCCTATCCTATGGCCCAACACATCTTCCTCTCTGGGCCCAAACCCCAGTACTTGATTCTGGGTACACTAACTGCTCCTACCCTCGATCCCCTTCTGATCAGCTGTAATTCTTAAACTCCAGTGATGTTTTTCTGTTTGGCTATTTAAGACTCACATATGTCTCCTATACTGAAATCCTTTATAACATTATGAAAAACATTTTTGTCTATGATTTTGGTGGTCTGTGTGAGAGGACCCCTCTCACAGGAGTCCCCTCTTGTGGGCTGTGCTAGTTGGCGTATCAATCCCATATGCTTTCAAAATGCTTTGACTGTGAGCCATCAATAAGCTATATTTGAGTAATCGTACCCTGAATGCGGCATGCCACTCTCCCCTTTCTTCCACCCACTCGATCTATCCTAAAAACACTATTGAGCAAGTCACCAAGGTTGTAAAAGTTCATGGGCAACCACACTTCTTGATGTATTTTCAGCATGTTTATTTAGCTGAGACGTGTCCAGTTCTCTGCTTGCTCTCATCCTCACCCAGGCATGCCCTCAGACTGCCCCTGCACGGGAAAGCTGGAGCAGGTAAATGATGAGATGGGGAGAGCCACTGCCTGGGCAGGGCGTGACGGGCTCTGGACCTCTCAGGTACAGTCTTCAGCCGGAGATCCGGCTTCCCAGGGCTCAACTTAGCGCCCTACCTGCTGGACGAGCCTGCTTCTCTTCATTTTTAGTTACTTCATTTCAGTCTAATGCTCCCACGGATGGGGAACTGTCTCTGTGTGCCATGTTGCACTACGCTGCGGTCTCTCTGCAGCAGCTCTTTTAAGTTTACTGTAGGTGAGAAGATCGGAGGGGGGACCTCCTCTACCGGAAGGCACCTGTGCCTTTGTAGGAGATGCTTTACCCAACACACTCTTAACAATTTGAGTGCTGGGGATCCGTTGCCTCCCTGGGTGATCTCTTCCTGTAATTAACAGACCTGGCTCTTAATTGTTTCAGATATTTAACTGACATCTCCCTTGCTTTCTATATGGCCCTTCACTCCTCCTTCCTCCTTACAGGAGGTAAATGATGCCTTTCCTCTTTAAGACTATCATTTGTGTGTTCAAAGACTATTTTCCTTGCTCTTTCAGAAACATTTTAGCAAGGTTAGTTCACATGAACGTTGTAGGACTGAAGGATGTGTTTTATGCAACTTCCTTAGGGTCAGTTCTGCTCCTTTGAACCCAACAGTTTGTGGGTTTTTTTTTTGTGGAACCAGGACTGGGCCACTGTTTTAAATATTTCTTTTGTAGGTGCTGTATCAGAACTTAAGTTCAAAATAGCTGATGTTTCTGCCTCAACCTGTTAGTAAAAAGCACTATTATTGAAGTATTGAAGGTTTCAGCACATTGTGTTCTTTAATTACTCTGAGTGTATTTGAATTGTTGGAAAGAGCTTTTAGTGCTAGAGGGTGATGGTATCACTGTCTTAATTCTGATGCAAGGCAGCTCTGGAAAGACGAATTAACAATGCCTTTCATTTCAGTTTATTTCACAGTGAATTAGAAACATTGCTTTTTATTAATGGCAATTGCTTATTGCAGCAGCGTTTTGTAGCCATCGCTGTGACTCGGGGGACTCCAATGACTCTGGTTTGCGTAGTGTGAGTTTCAAGATACTGCTTGTGTTTATCACACGATTCTTTTCTGCCTGTATTACTCAGTTAAACCTGATTGTGAGAGAGACATCAATCTGTTCACTGTCTCAGTGTGGTATAGGCATCTACTTGTGAAACGAATGAGGATTATTTCTCCTGAATCAGTTTGCCTGAAAGCTAGGATTTCAGGAATGTGGATGAAATGGTATGCCAGTTTGGATTCGGCAAGATAGACTGTTCCCCTGTGTTCATCGCTAAGCTGTGATGATTAGTGAAGGTTTTGAGCTTTGGGACCAGCTGCCTGTCTTGCAGATTAATATGATTTTAAACATAAAAATTTAATTTGGGGAATTAAATTTTCCTCTTCCCTAAGCTTTGGGGAGCTGTAAGGTTACACTTCAATGAAAATGTTTTCCGTAAAATGGGATGTTTGTTTCCCATAGCTTTCCATTTACTTTTGTAAGATAATAACACTTAGCATGGCGTTTCCATTTCCATAAGCGAGCATTAGCCTAAAAATAAGGTTAAATATATGTATTCAAAAGCTTATTCACTTGGCATATGCAAAACTTTAAATTTTGGTATCTGTGCAAAAGTTTAAGGTGTGTGTGGGCGTGTGGACATGTTTTATGAGTGGAACTTGCAGCAAAGCTGCATTACTATGAAGTTGGACTTGTCAGGTGCAGATAGACATACTGTATAAGAAATGCCAGTTTGAAGATGCAGGTTTTAAAGGTATTTTTTGTCTGTGTGGCTTTGTCTGTTTTAATGAGTGGTTCTGAAGACTGCAGAAAAGATTTGGTTTGGGTTTTGATAGCACTTGTGTGGAGCCAGTTCTCCTTTTTGATAGATTAGGTACAAATATACAAAACTGTACAATTAACCAGGGCAGCCACCTGTAGTTCTCTGGAAATGCCAATGCTGGTAGGTGGTAGTGTTTCCTTTTGAGCTGTCCTCGTGTGGCAGGTAGCGGAATGGTGGCAGCTCTGGTGACAGTCACTGCAGGTGGTGGCAGCTTCCTGGCAGCACTCACGGCGTCTTCTTGGGTCAGTCTGTGGGTAGAGCGTCCGTGACTGAAACCCTGTGCCACAACTGCAACACCATCAGCACTTGAGATGGACAGGTTAGAGCCAGCTCATGCACACCGACCTGAGTGGCCGTTCCTGCCTGCAGACACGTGGCCTGGCGGAGCAAGAGAGCTGTCACACCTCTGCCAAAGGCACCACCCACGGGGTCACTGCTGCTTTCTGCAGTGTGTGCACAGCGAGTCCTGCTTCCTGGTGTTTATTGGAAATACTTTTCAAGTTGGTATAAGTAATTGTACTAGGAAAATGTTATGGTTTGTTGAATGTGGTGAGATTTTGTTTTTCCCAGTTTAATACTTTGCCCTTCTCCAGAACAGAAAACAAAACATGCTTGGTAGTAGTGAGTGTAAAACCCTGGCTGGCAAGCCATGGGCATGGAGGAGTTGCTGAGATGGTAATTCCAAACAATGTCTCTGGAAAGCTGGAAGCAAAGGTAAATTCATTTGCCTGGAGTGAAATTTTTTAAAAAGCCCTTAATTACGTTTCTAATAGTGACGTGTACTGTTAATGCTTCATTTCCACCAGCCTGTATTATGATCCACTGCCACTAAATTGGCGATGCTATTGCAGCATCGGTGCTGAGAACCGTATCCTCCTCGATATCTTACTTCCTCTGCTGCTGTTTTCATAGCAGGAGTAGGTCAGCTCTCACAAATACCAGCTGGTTTGGTTGTTACTAAAATGTAGCGGCTCTGGCGGCTTCAGTTTCACTGTCTTGCCACTCTTCTTGTAGATGTGGCATGTTTACGGAGAGCAGATGGGGAATCCCTGCAGTGCTGGGGGTGGCTGCCTGTGCAGGTTCATATCAGCTTGCCTTCCAAAGGGGGCTCCTGAGGGCACGGACCAAGGGGGATAGGGCGAGGTGGGGTGTTGGGTGCCTGTAGCAGCAGATCAAGTGATGTGCTTTAGGGCACTGCATAAGAATCCCACTTTTCTGCTTTCCCAGTGTATGTGGGAGGGGGCACATGATGGATACTCTCCTGGCTTTTGCGTTTGATTGGGATTTGGCCTGAAGCCTGTGTAGCTGCAAGGGCAGGGCAAGGAGGTAGTTCACCAGAGAGCAGTGACAAATGAATGACCACGCTCTTCTTTTTTTTTGAAGCTTTTATTTTGCAAAAGCAGCTGATTTAATGGAACAGAAAAAAACGTGCAGTGCTTGTGGGTTTTCTGCAGTTTGCTAGTACTTGGCTCTGAAGGGGAAACTGCTGCATTGCAGAGGGGCCTTCAGGCTGTCCTTCAGGCTGGATTCCTGACCCCATGCTTAATGATGGCTTTGGAGAACTGACGTTATTCTTCCCCTGGGATGTTGCCACACAGCACCCTTGGGTCCCTGGAGAGATCCTGAGGTTGCTTGTGCATTGTGTTGTGATCTCAGGAGATTATGCTTACAGTGCCTGTAACTCAGAAGTACTGAACAGAACAGAAATGGTCTGTCAGTGGGCTCCCAGGTGCGGATACAGTCCCATGCTGCTGTTGCATCTCAGTTTCTGGCTATGCTGGAGATGTACTATCAAGCCACATCTTCCTGCGGGAAAGATCCCAGCTGTGGCCCTGCTGCTATCCTGCTGTTTGAGGAGTTGGCTTTGAGCTTTTTCTGTCCATGGAGAGATCATCTTTTCATGCTCCTTTCTTTCCTCTGATTTTCTGCCAGATCACTGTTTAGTGCAGAGCATTAACGCCACATCTCTTCTTCTGGCTTTTCTATGATGCTGTTCTTCTGGTGGAGTGTAACAATATATAGGTTGGAAATTAACTGGTAATTATAAACAAACTGAGAGCTGAATCTGAACCGAGAGAATGAACCTTTCCAGACTCTCTGCCTTTTCTGTGAGCTAGCATCAAAACAGTTTCTGCTGGCTGCAACCGGCTGCTGGAAAGCCAGATCTGAGCTTTATGATTTCCTTCAAAATACTTAAAGCACTTGATGACTTACCTGCTTTGGGCTGCATAACTTCCTTCCTGATGTACTTCCTTTCTGGTGCCTTTCTGCATCTGTTGAAGTGTTTGAAATAAGTGGATTATCTGAGGTGAGGAGGAGAGGCAGCAGAATACCAGATCTTACTTAGAGAGCTTTGGAAATGAATAGAACATGGATAGCCTTTTCTTAAGGGTTCCCCGCACCCCCTGACTTGGCTCAGAAAACTCACATGTTGCACTGGTGCATGCAGGAGAGACAGCTTGCTGTGGTCATGTAGCAAAACCTTCCCAGAATCTCCACCTGAATGACATGAACTGTAATAGGTCAAAGCCAAGACTCTACCTGCAAGCCAGGCAGTGGGCATTGAAGAAGACTTTGGCCACCCGAGCGTGGAGGTTCTTTGTGGTTAGTGAGCACAGAATGTAACTGCCCTGTGCTTTGGTTTCCAGATGCAAACAGTAGGTATTATTGTGACAGGATCAAAGTTGGATGCTTGCAGAAGCAGGCATCTTCTGTACTTCTGACTGAGTTCACGTAGGCATCCTTGAAAAGCTCTGCCTCTTGTGATCACCACTTTCTTCCTCATGGTGTGCTGCCTGGTGTTGAACTGATGTAGATGTAGAGCCGTAACTATCACTGAATGTGGATTCAAAAACCACGACTACAGATCTCAGTAGAGAATTGGGAAAGAGGATGATGCATCCGCTGTACTGGGAGGGAAGTGTAGCTTCTGTCCCAGACAAGGCAGCTCCTAGGAAGATCTCTCTGTAATGGCACAGAAACCAGGGCAATCCTGTAGCAGAGACCTTGAATGTTCACAGCTGGGATTCTTCAGTGGTTCGACCTCTTTCACACTTGCCTGTCCCAGTCATGGGTGTGACTGGTGGATGAGAAGCAGCTCTGTTTTTGCTTTGCCTGCCAGCCAGCTTGATAAGGTCATCGCTGGCTTTGCTGATGAATGCTGGAGCTGTCAGCTTACCCTGGGACTGCATGGGAGGGCATTCAGGATTAGTAACTCATAATAGTTCATTGCTCTGTCGTGTCCTGCTACTTAATAAAAATATGGGTTTCCTGGGAGGTGTGTTACAGTGTTAAATGAGCTTTAAGAAGCCCACAAGATAATACAGCCCATTGATCCGTGGGAAGCAGCTACGTGGTATGATCTGTGGCGGGCTTGTTGACCAGCAAGGCTCCGAATTCACTGAAAACTCTTGTTCAAAAATGTTTCCATGTGACTTAGTCTCTATCCCAAGAGGTTTAACTAGAGCCCTGGAATATGAATAGCATCTGTGAGAAGGAAGAACTAGAACATTCCTTATTTAGGTAATTTCCTAATAACCTCCCAGTTCCCTAAAAATAGTGCAGGATAAAATGCTCCACCGTACCAGACTGGCACTGAGCTGGGAAATGGGAGTTGCTGGATAATCTAAAACTCACTCTATTGTGTCTCGCTCTGACACTAAAGTCAGGAAAGCATTTTCTATTTTTAGCTTAATTTGTTGAAGTGTCTTAAAGTTCATGGATACATAGATATCCATTATTTTGAATAGAACATGCTTACCAGTCTCCTAAATACCAGTGAAAATCTTCACTTTCCTCTAGATCAACATTTAATATGTAGTTAGGGTAAAAGTAAAAAATACAGATCTAAAAATATTTAATCAATATATAACATCAAAAAAGTCCATGTTTAATTTTCTCTACCAATTATCCAGGTAACTTATATTTGATATAGAATGGCTGTTGTAGGCTGAATCTCTTCCAAGATCTCTGTTTACTTCCTCTGATTCTTTTCCAGTTCATTTCCCTCTCAGAGCTTAAGGCAGTTGCTTCCTGATGGAGGATCTTACCGCAGCTTTGTAGGGCTACGCCTCCAGTGCCATACCATCTCATCACCTTTCAAGTGCCTTTATATTGTTCTTTCTTGACACCACCAGAAGTACTGCACAATCTGGATGTTGTTTGTTCCTGCTTCTAAGCATCACATAGTGATAACAGTGCTGGAGTAAGTCTGCGTCTGTGCCAGAAGCAGCATTTGGTGGGCAAGCACAGTGCTGGGAGCACTGTTCACAAACAGTTTTACTCAGGCTGCAAACTAGGACCTTTGTCCTCTGGCTTTTCATGTGCACTGGGGACAATGAGTTAATAATCTCATATTCGGTAGGCACCGAGAGTAACTGGTAATCAAAAAGCTGCAGGAAAGAAAAGGGTATCTGATCTGTGGGAGAGAAGTTGAAAGGCCAAAAGCAGAAAATAAAATTTGAGCTATTTGTGTGGCCACAACCTTTTTATACAGCTGTGCAAAGGACAGGCCTGGTCTTGATGAGGTGTCACCTCAACAAGCAAGGAAAGAAGTAAGACAAACTAGGGGATGACAAGAACCTGAGCTGGGTTTGAATGAGGCTTTATCACAAGCTTCAGTCTCTTGTAGTGTCGGTTTGGATAATGAAAGAAACCAAGAAAGGATGTGATGCTGTCAGCATAGTGCTTGGTCCTGTAAGAAGTGCTTTCTAGTGGAGAAGTGTGTACCTTTCTGGGTAATGCTTAGGGCTGTGCAGATTTTGGGGCTAATGTGATCTGCTTAGAAGGAACAGGAGTAATTAACCTCATGATTCAAGCTTAAGAAATTCGGGTCAGCAAATGTTTTTTTTTTTCTTTTTTTTCCTTCCCCTGTGCAGACCAGGGGCTGTAGACAGTACTCCAACCAGTCATCTAACAAGTGCTGAGGGATGCAGTGGCTGTTGGTGATAGCTGAGAATATGTCCTCCAGTTGGGTCAGTCTCTCTGCTTCTCCCCTCCCTGACTGCAGCCAGTCATTTGTTAGTGTAGTAGTTTAACCCCAGCCAGCAGCTAAGCACTGTGCAGCCACTTGCTCACTTAACCCTGGTGGGATGGGGGAAAGAATCAGGAGAGTAAAAGGAAGAAAACTCGTGGGTTGAGATAAAGACAATTTAATATAAGTAGAGCAAAAGCCGCACACACAAGCAAAGCAAAACAAGGAATTAATTCCCTGCTTTCCATCGGTAGGCAGGTGTTCAGTCATCTCCAGGAAATCAGGGCTCCATCGCACATAATGGTTACTTGGGAAGACAAAAATGCCACAACTTTGAATGTCCACCCCTTCCTTCCTTCTTCCCCCAGCTTTACATACTGAGAATGACATCATATGGCATGGAATATCTCTTTGGTCAGTTGGGGTCAGCTGTCCCGGCTGTGTCCCCTCCCAACTTCTTGTGCGCTCCCAGCCTGTGCACTGACGGGGTGGTGTGAGGAGCAGAAGAGGCCCTGACTGCTTCGCAACAGCCAAAACCACCGGTGTGCTATCAATACCATTCTCATCCCAAACCCAAAACATAGCATGACACCAGCTGCTAGCAAGAAAGCCAACTCTATTCTAGCTGAAACCATGACAGTTAGGCTTACAGTTTCTCTGTGTGTACTGATGCGCTTGATCTTAATTTCTTGAAAAATCAGGACCACTTTGGTTACCAGTACACCTACAACCCCTTTCCTACCATCCTGGTGTATATTTATATTTCAATTTTAAACCAAACTCACCCCAGTAAAACCCCCATTTCTTTTATCATTCAAGCTGTACTTCTTTCTCACTTGAACTTAAAGATTCAACTGATTTATCTCTCTTTTTCAGGAGCTTAAAACACTGCTTTTGAGTATTAGCACATCTTTGGTGCTTCAGGAGATGGCCTGAATCCACTTTCCTTTTACGTTAGCCACGCTTACTGATATCTCTTGCAGATTTCAAATGTTTATTTCACTAACTGCATCTCATCCTGTTTTACAGGAGCTTTTAAAGAACATGTAAGGTTCCTGTTCATTAAAAAAAACCTTTCAGCCAAACATGAGATCCCTTCCTGGGCAGGGCATCCGTTTCATTTAATGCCTGCAAAGTGGTGACTGAGCTTACCACTCGCTGTGCGTCTTCATCCTCTATGCAGGAATCAAAGGCAGTACCTGGGGCTGTGGAGTGGGCAGCTGTAGTGTCAAGAGAAGATGCTGCTTTAGTTTCATCCCCACAGAACTGCTCCCTGAAACACTGTCTGCAGCTGGTCCTGGTGCTTGAGGCCACATGAAGAAGCGTTTCATTGCAACTTGTTCCAATGGCTCAGCTGTACTTCAGTCAGTGTAGACTTTCCACTTCGCCTCGTATTGTCTACGTTCATTACATCTGAGCTGGGAAGTGTTTCTTCTCACTGTTTTGTTAGTCCCGTGTTTCTTTGTACGGATAAAATGCTACCTTGCTCAGGGAGGACTGATAACCCTGCATGGGTTGTGTTATGAGTTACTGCTCATGGCAATGTGGTTTTAATTCAATAGCAATGATTTTGGCAACAAGGGATCATTCAAGAGATTCAAGTGGGAAAGTTGATATCATTTTTTTACATGACATTCCTATTTTCACTTGTGTTTTGACCTTCTCTTGTGTCTCTTCTTGGGGCTTCGTGTCCACTTGTCAGGCTCTGAGGCAGTACAAGTAGCGTCTTCTCATCCTTGCTTGAAATCCTCTCGTTTCAAAGTCAGGGTAAGCTGCAGAGAATTTAGTGGCAAATTCCTTTGGCAGTAAAAAAAGGTAAACTGAACTCTGCCCCTGAAAGGACAGTAAGTAAGAAATCTTAGACCTCTTAGAAATGTGGGAGGTGGGCTGTAAATGAAGGCAATAGCTGAAGAGGACAGCCACAGCAAGAGTCTAGATGTGGGAGCTTGAACATAGTCTGTCCCGTGTGATACAGGGCTGGGCTGATAGGTTGGCCTGGAGACTTTGGAAGTCAATAAAGGTCAGTTGGATCAGCCTGCATGGGGAGGAAGGGGCTGTCAGGTCTGATGAAGGAGGCTCTATCTTGACTTTTCTGTAAATATTTTTTCTGCCTTCCATTTACTGCCATTTTCCCAGGCACTGCTCTGAAGAGTTCAGCTTAGGATGTACCCTCTTGGGTCTGAGTCCCACAGTCACAGGCAGCTCTGGAGTAGGGGTTTAGCCCAGGGAAATACAGTCTGAAGGACATGTGTTTCAAGCCGCAGGCTTTGGGAATGCCTTTAACTCCTCATAGCAGGTTTTAGATCCATGTTTAGATACAGGAGCATTTTCAATATCATGTCAATACAATCAATTAGCAAACAATGACTTTTCTTGTGCATTTCCCATGGGAGAAGTTATAATGTATGGGGCAGTTTTAGCTTCCCCTGTACATGCCTGCTTACCCCATCTCATCCTCAAACACAAGCTACTTCTGCTCAGCCACAGCTCAATGCACCAGCTCCTGGAGCAGCAGTTGTGATGCACAAGTCAGATGGGAGCAGAAGCTGAGGCAGCCCTTAAAGGGGGAAGCGTGCAGTGCAGGAGGTGAAGCTGAAGCAGTTTTGCAAAACTGAGGGGAGAGGCAAAGCCTGATGTGAAGCTACAACTGGTAGTAAGTGACAGTATATTTACCTCCTATCAGTCCTACTAGTCTTTCCTGCAATAGAAAAGCCATAACAATAACAGGTCACAAGGTGGGAGTGGATACGAAGGGCAGTGCTAAAATCTTAGGTCCCTGCCATAAAAGAAATATTTGTGCGGTAAAATTCCTGGGTGGTATGAATGTGCTCCCACTGTGCTCTCAGGGAAGGTAAATAACAAACTCCATGGTGTTTATCTGTTCGCAAATACAAATGCTGCTGAGAAACACTGAAAAACCCTCAAACAACAGGATATCTAGAGCCTAGGTTGTCAGAGAAGGGGAACCTGAGCATGGGATCGTGTGGGTATATTTAAAGAAAGGTGAAGTAGCATCCTTTCTACTGTCAGAGAATCATGGCGATGCAGGTTGGAAGGCATCTCTGCCTGTCTTCATTGGAGAATGCTGGGACTTTTATTAAAAAGCTGTCATCTTAAATGCAGCAGTAGATGTGAGGAAGGCTGGTACCCTTTGCAGTTCTTTGTTTCATCAGTACGTAGTTCTGGACAGAAGGTGACAGCCCTTCTGCCATTCCCACTGTTTCCAGGTAAGGACGCGTATGCAGTAACAAATGCACAGTGCGAGTCCTCCAGCATCCCATGTCATTGTGCTGGTAGAGGCTAGGAAGGAGTGAGAGACTCTTGGAAATCTTCCTAAGTGCTGGACGCTAGAGGAGAATTTCTGCAACGTAACATGTCAGGGTCACAGAACTCTCTTTTTCACAGCAAGTAATTGTATTCCACACTGTCTTACTTCGACTCCTTTTTTTTTAATACCTCAGATGCACTATGTTATGGTGGAGTAAACTAAAGGTAAAATCAATGACTGACATGGTACAATCCCTCTTTAAAAAAAGGTGTGGGGGGGAGCTTTGGAAGCATGAGAGAAGGGGGGGAAAAAAAATCAACTTCCTGTCGTTTAAAAAAACGAAGTGCCAAACAGTGTCAGCCCTGCCCTCTAGTGCTGCCAGCGAGTAAGAGGTTGTTGCGTGGTTTACAGCAACATAGTCCAAGGCTGTGCTTAACTGATTATTTTTTTTTAAGGCATATTAGACTGTGGGGTTTTTGATGTTTGTGGTTGGTTGGTTTTTATGGGGGTGGTGATGTTTATAGTGTTTTTACAGGATTTTGCTGTGAGACAACCAAAATCAACCTCATGCTTTGGTGAACTGTGGGCTCTATAAAAAAACCTGAAGTGTCTTGAGCACCTAAGATAATCATTATCATAAAAATTTAAGCTGCAAAAGAGTAAGAGTGTTTGTGATTTATGATTAACTGAATTTTCCCCTCCACAGTATTGAAGGCGAGTATGTTCCTGTGGCTGGCGACGAGGTCACCTACAAGATGTGCACCATCCCCCCGAAGAACGAGAAGCTACAGGCGGTGGAGGTCGTGATTACCCATCTAGCTCCTGGAACCAAGCACGAGACCTGGTCGGGGCACGTCGTCAGCTCCTGAGGTGTCCCTGAGGGAGCGCGGCTGCTGCCTGCATGGTCACTGCTCAACAACTGGCTGCAGGGGACCTGTCCTAAGAATATTCTACGTATTGTGCGGGAGGAAATCCTGCATTGTCAATAAAGCAGAAGTAGGCCAAAATTACCATTTTTACAGCTGGCCTCAAAAAAAAAAAAAAAAAGGAAATCCAGATGCTAATGAAAAAATCTATCATAATGTGTTTACAAAAAACATATTTTAGAGAGATCTAGTTTGCGTGCTTGGTGGAGGGGGGGAAGTTTGGTTTTTCTTTTATCCTGTGAACTGATTCCAGTAAATGCCCAGGGGAATCGAAGAGAGTTTTGAAGGAGAGCTCTTCTAGCGCAGACAGCTGTAACAGAGGCACGACTCCAAGGCCCTGGAGGTGCGTGAGCACTGTGTTCCCTTGAGCTGCCCTTCTGTAAGGGTTGGAGTACACTTTCTGCTGATAACAGTGCCTGAATGCCTTGGCTTGAGAGAGGCAGAGAGGTGTTTGTTGCTGCAATTTGTTTTCCTCGTGGAAGGAAGTTCACAAACAGAGCAGCTGCTGCAGGGTGGAAAATCTCCATCTGGTGGTTATGCTCCAATGGCCAGAGTGGGGTGCCCTTCAGGTGCGCCATTTGCAAACGGCATGTCTGCGTATGTGTGGAATATTGGGGTTTTAAAGCCTGGATTGTTTGTGAATTTACTTAGGTGCCTTGATGATTGATTAGCAACAGATTTTATAGGCCAGTATTAAAAAAACCCACACAAACAAAAAAAACAACCCAAACCCCCAAAAAATTTGCTTCAAGGTAAGTGGTAGAAAGCTGTAGAGTAGTGGATACTTCCTAGCCTCTGACTGTGTCTGAATTTAGGCAAAGCTGAAGATAACCTTCTTGATTGTGTGTAGCCTGAGTGTCTGCCATGGTATTTCACTGGACAGGCAGAATCACTACTTCTGAAAAGCAAGTTATATGCTGTTCAGATGACTGTGTATAAAATACTGTGCGAGTTACTTAATCAGCTCAGCTGTCTCAGTGAAGTAGATTCTGCAGCTGTTTCCCTGGAAAACTTGCTTGGTAGGATGTGATACGGTCACCCTTGCCCTGACTTTTCCTGCAAGATTTCATGTAGTTGTAGTGCGACTAAATTAGTTCTGTTCGTCTTCCACGTCTTTTTTTCAAATGAGCTATTATGTTCCTAATGGTGGATTTTTAATGACTTTGCAAATAAAACAAAAAAAGATGGCATGATACTCCTCTGTTAGTTGTGTGAAACAGTATAACTTCAGCTGCCTCTTTGCAGTTTTAACAATAGGCACTTGCTGTCATGAAATGTTCTAAGACTCTTTCACAGCAGGTGATCTGTACAGAGGTCTGATGTGGGGAGAGTACAGCTGTGTGGAGGTTAGTAGCTGCTGCGATGGCTTGTTTTACCTCAGCTGTACCTCTACTACATTTTAGTGTACAATAGTGACCAGCCTGTAGCAGGGTTTAGGGGTGTTGTTTGTTTTTTGGTTTTTTTTTTTTTTTATTAACCATAAGGCTTAGTAGTTATGGTTTTAACACTATCCAGCTTGTTGGAGTATCACATACTGCTTCTTTTACAATAAATGCAACCATTATAATGCTTTAACATATGTCTTCAGTCTTCTCTCTGCCTAGTTGGTGTTGAAGGCGATTAGCATCAAAGACAGGAGAATGCAGGTGCCTGCATATGCACGCCTGTATGATGATAGTTAAAAGGTTTTTAAAAAGTGTTGCGATGTCAACTGACCGGTGTTACCAGAACGATTAGGGAGTAATTTAACAAGTTTTCTATCTGTTAGTGTGTAATGTATACTACTACTTCTATAAATACATTGATTTTCATTATATAATATTTAATATTAGCTATTATTTATATTAACAGACAGTAGGGGGTAACAGGGAAGGCTTGCGTAGCCTGGTCATTTCATCTGAAACTTGGGGCAGGAAGGCCAGAACATTTCGGAAGGGGCTCCCGAGGCAGAGCGGCCAGTATTCCAAAATGCTGCCGCAAAGCTTTAGCCAGGCTCCAGGGGATGTGACCCAAGTCGGGGCTTCTGAAAGAAGGAAGGATTGTGCCTGCTCTGTTTTTTCAACTGACACTAGCGAAAGTAAGGTGGAAGCAAGGGCCTAGGCATTGTGGGTTGCTTTGCTTTCTGTTTTTTCTCCCCTCAGAGACAGGATGTTTGCTTCTCATCTGTTGGCATGAGAGGCAGAAGATAAACTTTAGCTATTGGCAGTGGCTGTGCAAGACTGATGTGCAACCTTTTAAGACTTGAACATGCACAGGTATGTGCACACAGATCATATTTAAGGCTGAAAACAAATCTGGGTTTGGTCCTGCACAGGATGTTTTGCATAGGTAACTTTCTGCAAATACAGGAAACAAGGATGCAGTAAAGTAACCAAATAATCGGATACATCACATACGTGTACACAAAGCAGCAGCTATTAAAATCTGGCTATCTTTAAAGAGTTCCTGCACCGCAGATGGTTCTGGTCCATGTTCCCATTAAAATGGTTCAGGCTGAATTACCCTATAGAAGTGGGCATGTGAGAAGTGTTTTTAGAAGACTAGATAGTTATGATGATGCATGAGGGCATCACAGCTCCCCCTCCTTTTTTGTAAGCCCTTCTGGGGATTTTGATTTGTACACAAAAGACTGTATTCTCCCCTTTTTTACTGTGCAGGTATCATATAAATTTGGAATTGGAAAGATTCAAGTAAATTATTTCTTTGTACAGACAGGCAACATACAACAGCTCTGCTTTACATATTTTATTTGCCAAAATGACAAATTGAAATAGTAATTTTTCATGATAAAATGAGATTTTATTCTCCTATATTAAATTAAACTGTTCATACACAATATTACTTTCCTAATGCCAGATGAGAAAAGTAATATTAACAGTTACACTGATTGTCATGCTTCAACTTAAATTTTAATAGAAACATAGTTTAGGTCATTTTTCTTAGTACTAAAATCTCATCTATCCTTAATGTCTTACCAGGACAATCAGAAATGTAGTTAGCGACAGAAATAATTTTGCTACTATGCTCAAGTTGTTTTAATTAATTTTTATAAATTTTTTTAGACTTAAAAACAGTCTGCAAAAAGTGTAGGTACCATGAACTGTACTGTGCATTGGCACAGCAACTGTACTGAGGAGGTCACTTTAGCACCAGTTGGTCTGGCCTCTCCATGCACCTTCTGACCATGCACTGGAACATGTGTGAGGTCAGAGACTTCTGGCTCAGTTCTACCTTCCCACCCCAACAAAGAAATAAAACCTCTTTTACTCATCTTCCAGTTTTAAAGAAGGAAATCCCAACTCTCTTATAATTCATGTCTTTATACTATAAAGGTAGCATTAAAAATAAACCACTCTAAAATGTTCATCTTTTAAATAGCAGCTTCCCTTCTGTAATGCTTGACCAATTATGAAAAACAACATAGAATGAAGGAAGATGTTCTGAGTTATTAAGCTGCCCTTAACCGTTTTCTAAGTGTGAATTCTAAAAGGCTTTTATTTAAAAAATAGCTCTTCACAGATTCTTCTTGTATCCTGTGGGGATGTGACGCTGTGGCCTTGTGTTCTGGAGTCTGTGAAAATTTCATAGTCATTCCCTCCCTGAAAACAGAAGAGGAAAAAAGCAGAAGAGGATTTAGTGTTGTGTAGCTTAATGTACAGTCACAGTCTTGGGGTGGAAAAGGAACACATAAAGGAAACTGTAGGAAGAAGAGAGGTAACATATTCATGTCTGAGATGTTCCAGAAAGCTAAGAAACTGCAAACCACCATTTGGGGATTTTGCGTAATGTGTTTATAGCACAGCTGTGCTACAGCTTCTGCTGAACACCCCAAAGACTTGTGTGAGAACTTCCGACCTGCATGTTAGAATTAGTAAGGAAAGAGTAGAACTCTCAGTGTAAATTTAGCCATGGTTTTAGTTTGGTACAGCAACCCAGTGTCGACTTTTAAAAATTATTTACTTATTAATATTAAGGTGTAAAGCTTGTTACAGGACACAATACCAGCACATGGTATGTGTAACTTATCTGCATTACCCTCTTCCTTCCAACTTGGTTTCCTTTCCTTTTAGGTAAATCATTGTTAAGACTGTTGATCCTTTGCTATTGCGTTTTTGGCCTTGCTAGCTACTGGTCTGATGTGACATTTACAAATGGTTTCTAATCACAGGAGAGCAATGAAAAGCTCCTTTCACAGCTGGCTCAGGGAACAAAGGCACTGCCACCTGCATGAGCAGAGATCCCTGAAAGCCACAGCTTCACGCGCTACAGGAAGCAGCACCTAATTTTTGTAGGTTGCTTGCCACGCTGCTTTCCAGTGAGTTGGCAGCAACTCCTGCTACTTCAAAACTCTGAAAATGCTGCACTGCCAATTACAGGGTTTAAAGTCAACTGTCCATAAGCTCTATGCCAGAGGGACAAATGATTGCTTTTGCAGCTAGTGTCAAGGGGGAAACTCCCCCCCTTTGATTTAAAGCTTGTCTCTTTCTGATAAAACTTGGCCTTTTGAAGTTTATAAAACTATAAAGTTCTCTGTAAGTTCTTGTAAAATCAAGCCTTTTTTTATAGAACTTAACCTGACACTGTCCTTTGGCCATGTTCAGACAGCCTTAATTTCATCCAAGTGCTTGTGCTTGCTGTTGGCCCTCGCTAGCTCTAGTCAGGTCTCTGCTCAGCCTTTTCAAAAGCCTCTGAATCACTCTGCGGATTTGTTCGCCTCCCTCCAATGACCAGGGACAGGGATTATGTATCATTTCAGTTCCTCAACATGGAGACAGACAGAGTGGTTAGCACAGGAACAGTATTAAATTCAGTGGAAAATAAATATGTTTAATAATCACCAGCCCATAAGCATCATCTATCTACAATAACTAAACAGGATAATAAGTTCTATATGGCCATGTCAGCTAGGTTTTAACATAATTACACAACTTCAATTTACAAACATATTCCAGTATTAAGTCTGTCAAGAACACTGTGCTCAATTCAGGAAACACAGGAAAAATCTATGCTTACGGCTGTCTCCCAGCATTACACTGACCAGTGCTGCACAGCCAGTTAAACATGGACATGCTCACATTTATATTCTGACTTCTATCTGTGTCAGGCATAAGGCACTTGGTTAGAACCTACAGTGCTTGTGGTTTAAAACAGAAGCTCTGAAATGTATATACAAAACAATATACTCACTGGCATAGTCTTATCTCCAAAGAAATAAATAGTCTTGTATCCATCATTGGCAACGATTCCTAAGCAGTACCGCTTATCCCAGCCATCTGGGAACACATCGAAGCTTATCTGGCCTCCTAGGACAGACACGAGACAAGCAAACTTTGTTTTATTATAAGAACACATTTCTGAGGGGAGCATAAGTGACGAAAAACCTAACCTGGTAAGATTTTTGGCAGAGGGAACTTTGCAGAAGTCACAGAAATGTTCTGAGACCCTGGAATTAAGTCTTACAAGTACAAAGTCGTTTTATAGGGTATCAGTTACTACAGTTGTGATTTACAGATTATTATTTACCCATTAACATGTAAGTCTTAGCATGTTCCCAAACACTGACTGCTCTCAAACAAACAACCTTTTTTAAAAAAATTACATTTAATTTTTTTACTTTTAGAAAGAAACTACATGAATGAATACAGCCATTGGTGTGTGTGCATCCATAACGTCTTATGCAAAAGATTTTCTAAAGCATTCAGAATAGAAAAAAAGAAGAAATTGGCGTTTTTAACACAGCCTAATAGGACAACAACCGTTCCAGTTCCAAATCCTTGGACTTTACCAACACATAAAAAGCACAGTTCCCAGTGGAGGTGGGTGTCAAAAAGGTATTTACAACACACCTTAGGAGAGCTATACTGCCCTTCATTTCTGCCTGTTTCAATACCACAGCTCTAATGGCAACCATATTTTTGATAATTCTGAAAAATAATAACGTGGTAACATATTAGGGGAGAGGGAAAAAAAATGCATGGAAAATTAATTCCCCCTTATTATCACTTTTCTCTTTAAGCTTGCACTTGCTTTTGCATTGTCTTTCCTCCCCTTCCTCCCACACAATGCAGCTACAGAACTGAAGAACCAGGGGCTACTGGAACAGCACTGATGTAGTATTTCTGATCAAAATTGATTCACAGAAACAACTCTTGACTAATCAGAAGCACATAATGTTTCAAAATGAGCAGAATCCGTCACACAACTGACATTAAAAGACAATGAACTGATGACAAGCAATGAAGCGCTCTCCGTTGATGGATTTCAATTAAAATGTACCAAATGAAAGCCTAAGAGGAAAAAGAGCCTTAGTTTTGCATGCAACGCCTGCAACCCGCCCCCCAAGAGATAACCATCACACAAATGAGATAGGATGTCATACCCATAAGAGGATATGACTTAAGTGAATTAAAATTCTTTTAACTGTGATACCTATAGAAAATGTGAGGCCTTTTCCTGCAAATTCTCTTCGTAAATCAGCTACAAATTTCTCTCTTATATGTTCTTTCTGTTAAAAAAAAAAAAGACACAACAACCAAAACAAAACCCAACATCAGTCACATGCTGTAGTAATTCATCAATAAAAAGATAATCCAAAAAACCACCCCAAAAATATCCAAAGGTCTGAGTACCAAGATTAGTGTGCTATAGCTATATTTTATTATTACTGAAAGCATGCTGAGAATATTTCTACTTTAAGCTTTTACCAACTTGTAAAAAATGAGAGCAAAACTTCACATACGTGCTGTGATATTTGCTTTTCTATATGAAAAATCTTAGAATGCTATGGAAGTATGCTTCAACTCCCAGTAAAATTCAGTTTTACAAATGAGGAGACTGAGGCACAGGAAGAGTCTCAAAACTGGTACTAATCTTCTGATACTCCGAAAAAGGTATTTTCAGAATGCCTTGGGCTTAGATGTTTTTCAGTATCCATTAACTGAGTTGCAGGTGCAGACTGCTTTTGAGAAATTAGATTTCAGTTTTTGTATCAGGTCAGAAACAGTTGTTACGGTATAGCAGGGAACAGAACTCTGATATCCTGGCTCTGATTTGTTTCAGCTTGCACATTCAGCTGTGCACGAAGAAAAATAAATGGTGAATAGTTTGACCTCAGCTTTTAAGTTCTACTTTAAAAAGCTGACAAGAAAAGCAATAGTTGTATTGATTTGAATGCATATGGGCTGGAACACTAAGAAGCACTCCAGATTAATACAGTTTTATCTATGACAGGGTTTTTCAGGAACCCTGTGTTGTTCGGTACTCTGGATACAGGGTTAAAAAAACCATGAGCCAAACCCACCCCTTCTGCAAGTAATCACCGTTAACTATTGCAACAAAACCACTATAGTGTCTTTCCTGAAGTCTGAACTAAGAAGTCAGTTAAGCCACATGGAAAGGATTAAAATGAAAAAAAATTGCACAAAATATAAAAGCTTTTTAAAAATCATAACCTAGCCATAACTGCCTCTTCCAGAAGAGCTGGATATTTTTCAAGAGTTGTAACTCACCTTATCAAGTTCATAGAATTCAACTCGTTCTTCCTGGCTGCAGCTTCTTCCAATGGGGGACACATTTAACATCCCGTTTCGGAACTCAATAAAAGTGCCCCTGAAAAAGAATTGATTAACGAGACAGAAAATAGATAAAAAATTGCTCAAAATACTGAATATGACAAAGAAATTTCATTTAACTCTGAAGACAAGGGGAATCGCATGTCTCCTTCAGCCTCTCATTGTATGCGTCAAAAACAATGGATAGCAACCAATACCTTGGGCATCAAGGAGTCTTTTGGCCTTTTACTTGAATCTGGCAACCTCAACATCATCCTTACTGACTTATAAAATAAAAGTATGACTGGAGCATCCTGTCAACCCAATTCTCAGACCCTGACAGGCCAGTCTGACAGCTTTGGGGTGAAGGGACGAGACGTAGAGCAGTCTTGGCAGTGTTTCTCGCTAGCCTCACGTATGGTATGTAGTAACGTCTCGAGCAGCTCTACCCTCACACGTCTGACAGAACTCATCTTACTGCACGCTTCTCATCTCTGGAAAACATGCTGCTGAATTCCAAATGTGTCAAGGAAATACTCCTACTTCCAAACTGAACTTCCTTCCCTCTTAAATAAAAATGCTCAATCGGTATTTTGAATCCTGTACTCCAGCTGGGACCCTGTCTTTGTATGCACGGGCTGAGCTCTGTTTCATGTATACAGTGTTCCTAAACCACAAATTATTCATTTTTTGCTGAGCAGACTGCTTCACATATTGATGCTCAACACTCTAACACAGAGAATGTGGTGATGCTGAGATGCGTGTATGCACATACCTTTTCTTTGGCAGTTTGATCTTTGCAATATAACTCAGGCAGTAGTTGATTAGATCTTGAAGTATGTCCTCGCCCAGGTGACCCTGAATGTTCTAACAAAACAAATACCATTCAACCAAGGATCCAGAATTGGAGGTTCTAAAAACAAGTCGCACGGAAAAAGACAGACATTGGCTAAGCAGGCATGGTTAACACCACAAAGAAACACGCCTTCAGTAACTAACTCGCAATTGATGCACGTGTCCTAACTGCTCTCATTTTTTTAAACTATAATACCAAACTCTCATTTAATATGCTCCCTACTAATACCTGCTTTAGAAGGAAACAGTGTGGGCCAAAGACAGCAGACCTGAACAAGAAGTTGCAGTTAAAGTCTACTGTCGCCAAGTGTGAAGAAACGGAGGTCGTTACTACAGTGCACTGGAAACCACTGCTCATGTCGGCAGTTTCAGCCAGGATCTCTTTTAAAACTTTATCTCCATTACTTACATTGAACCAATGAAGGTGGTTATGGTATCCAGAATCAGTTGAATGTTTATATTAATTTAGAGTATTTACCTTCTACGTATCAGAATGTGCACTCTGAATTAACACTACAAAGCAGCTACGAGAGATCTACAAGAAACTTTCTGAACCCTAAGGCCCAACAGACATCAGCTATGAAATGCCACATTCCACAGGACCCCCAGGAGCGGAGGGCTTGGCCGTGTTTCCTACGGATAAACTGAGGGTTCCAGGATTTTCACAGTTCTTATTCGATCAGATGCTCCAGACTGCAGTAACTTTTAGTTTTGGGAATACCCCAAAGAATAAAGCTTAAGGTGAACATCGTCATCACATGAATCAGAGTGACAAAGGAATGATCTGTTACAGAAGTAACACATGAAAACAGCAGCAATTATGCCCTTCGTTAGAAGGGCGACTACAGAGGACTGCAGTGTAGCAACAAAGCAAAATCTTGTTTAGAAAATGTCTTTTTCACGTTACTGGGAATTTCACACTTACCTGCTTGCTCAAGAATTTCCCATCTTTGTATGCTACAAGACCGTTTTCTGGAAAAACGTAGTCAAATTTTTCAACCACTACAAAACAAAAGGCAGTAACTTGTAATTTCCCTTCTATTTTTAATGCAGCATTATCTTAAACAGGTTAAAATACAGTAAACATTAGATCATAAAGTATGATCGGCAGCATAACATGGAGCACAAGATCAAAACCACTCTCATTTCTCTCCAGGATTAACACACACCTCAAATCACACAAAACCTTTCAGTTAAGTTACCTGTATTTTTGCTTAAAGGCTCTTCCTCTCAGCAAGTATGTCTCCTTCCATTAAATGTAAGGAAGTGCCCGAACACCTCAAATGTTACAAAACCCCGGCACGCAGCCTGGCTAGAGAGCAAATCTACTATTTTAGGTTCGTTTTCTCAGTGTTACTAATCTACAGCAGATGTCCAAGAGCTGTGAGAACCTCACATCACAAGATGGACCGGCTTACTGGAGACCGCTGGCATGGCAAACGCACTCTGAGTTACCAGGGCATTACAGAAGGCTATCGGTGGCATCAGTTAAGTAAAGACCATCAAAGACAGTCTTTTATACAGAAAAGGGAATGCCTCTCAAAGGGCCGGGGCAGGAGTCCACCTCTGCGCCGTAACCACTCAGTTCACAAAACGGGATCCTTCAGGGATGAGCCGGACATCGGCGCCGCCTGCACACGTACCTTACGCGCACAGTCCCGTTTGAAAAAGCCAACGCCAAAATACCTTCCTAAGGTCTGTCACAGAGCCAGGGCCTCGCTACTCGTAATTATCCCTTAATGAGACGCCGAGATATCAGCAAAACGCAAACACGCGGTGACGTTTCTACACGCCCGTGAACAGCTTTGCACAGGTGGAGCACAACGCAACAAAACCGGGGGGGAAAAGTTGAAAGCGAGGAAGGAGGGGAACGACCAGGGTTTAACCTACGTCTGACCTTCGCGGCTTCCTCGTAAGCACTTCAGCGTACGGGACTGCGTCACCCGCCGCCCTTACCGTCATCGCCCAGCTGCTCCTTAATCTTTT
>VZSZ01006424.1:2029223-2092070 GCA_013398815.1 Ibidorhyncha struthersii | reverse complement strand
AGGGGGTCCGGAGGAGGGGGTCGGGGGGCAGCAGCCCCGTTGCTCGCCGCGCTGACCTGCCTCAGGCCCCCCGAGACGGGCTGCGGAGCGATGGCGGCCCTTGGTCCCGGGCTGTGGCCATGGCCGCCCGCCGCAGGGCGGAGCGCCGTGGCCGGTCTCAGCCCGGGGCAGCACACGCCGTCCCTTTCTTCCTTTGATCTGCTGTTGTCCTGCACGTTCCTAATGTCTGGACTCTCTTTCGGGGTTACTCGTGCTCCTCTCCCATTTGTCGTGCTTAGTCCGCCTTTTTTGGTTTTCCTGAGTTTGTTATTTAAGTGGTTATTTAACACGTCACTGATCTCACTGGCTAGCAGCCCCAGGTTCTCTCACCCTCTTTGCTTAGAAGCAGCCCCTAGTGCTGGTGTTTTCATGTGGATGTTGCTCAAAAAGGTTACGTTCAGTAAGCTAACTTTGGTATTAGCGATGTTATCAAAAGTATTTTGCCTCTTCACCTGCAGGGAGGGATGCAAGCACGAATACCAGTTTCCGAACGTAACAGCAGCTTTAAGTATGAGGTTACGGTGAGCTGGGGCGGGGAGGCTTATGCTGACTGTCCTCAGGTGCCTGAGGAACACATGCTGAGCTAAACGTGATTTGGTTATAAAGAAGACTCAAACGATGACCTGTGGGAACATTTCCTTACAGGCCAGGCTCTGCAGAATTAGGACTAAAGTCTGCATAGCACCATCTTTTGGGAGATGTCTACAAAACAAGCTCTGGACAAGGTCATGGGAGAAGGAAGATGCTCGCTCACCCTGTTGGCAGTCACAAAACCGGCGAGCTGGTGCTCTTAATAATTATCCTGGGAGACAGCGAGAGCCATCTGTGTGTCTGTGCCATTCAGCCCCTGCTGCTGTGGTCCGACAAAAGGCTGCGGATGAGAAAAGAGAAGAGTTCAAATTGGTCTACAGGTTTCCAGGGATTAAGTACTGCAGGGTACTGTCCAGACTGAAGCTGTTACAGACTGCCACCACTGTGGTGGTGCTGCCTCCCGTCTGCCACCTCTATCTCCAAGACCAGGTTTCTCAGCATCTCCTCTTGTATACAACTGGCATTGCGCTCTTTGCTGGTGCAATGTTGTATGGTATGAGCTACTTTTTCAGGCGAATTATTGGATTAATCTACTTAAATGAAACTGGCCGTACTGTGAAAGTGGCCCACTTGACGTTCTGGGGAAGACGGAATGACATTTACTGTCCCATAGAGACAGTGATGACGTTAGATGAAGTTGGAGATAGCAAGGGGGAGATACTTCTCCAGTTCAAACGGTATAATAGTACAGATATTTTATATTTTACGATTAAGTTTGGCCAGATTGTAGACAGGCAGAAGTTTACTCAAATATTTGGAGAATTCGAGTGATACAGCAGCTAATTTCCAGTGATTTTCCTTGTTGTGTGTTCATTGTGCTTATTCTTCAGTGAAGTTTAATTAGTTTACCAAACTGACGTACTTCTGTCATTTTGCTGTGCAAAGCCTGCTGGTAAGTGCACTCAGTGTAGAAAGTAGAAATAGTAAAGAACAATCGACTGGATGAAATGTCTGTGCAGCTTGTTTAAGGTGTGAACAGCGTCTCTTCCGTGTTGGATACAGTGATGTGCATTGTGCACTGTCACCAGCATTTGTAAGTCTACACTGTCCTGCTTGGAAGGTGCAGTAGGAGGCTGAGTCGCTGCTACTGGCCCTGCCCGTTTCAGCTGCCCTCGGATTGTTTTGAAACAGGAAAAACTCTTGAAGTGAAAAGCAGTAACTCTGCCAGAGCAGCCTCACTTTAAATTCATTGTTTCTTTTAGCGGATTTTAGGTTGACTGGGAAGTCTCTTGAAATTAAAACTTGTCTGAAATATACACGTGATAAAAAATGCTGGATGTCAGAGATACGTGCTCATGTGTTAATGAAATGGAGGTAACTGGAGAGAGCGGTACACGATGCTGTGTAAGGGGTGTGGAGTCCCTTGGCAAGGTTTTCCAGGATGTGAACGTAACTGCGCAAAACAAGGGGATGTGTCGTAAGACACACGGTTCACTGTAAGGGTAAGTTAAAGACTGGGACAGCATTTCTGGAGCCTCTCATGGAAATTGCTTTGCTGTTGGAATAAAGGGAAAACATAAGCTACGGTGCTGGGAATTACAGGGACAGCCTGGGATCCTTTGTTCAGTTTGAATCCCAGTGTTCATCTGAAAACTTGGAACTACTTGTCCTTCTTTGCCTATATACATGTTTGTGTTTGTTTTGTTTGTATGAATGACATTTAATCGATGCTGTAACACTTGAGTTGCAAAAACTTCAGTAAACATTATCAAAAATTACCTTAGACTATGCGAGTGAAGCAGTCTTCTGTGAAGAGTATATAGCCTGGGAAACAAGTCATGTGCGACCCTTAATGAGTTTACTGATTTTGGGCCTGTCATCAAAAGCTCTGTTGCCAGATACCCTTTCCACTCCCTACTCCCCCAATCTGGGCTTGTTTAAAATGAAAAGAAAAAAGGTAAGACACCTAAGAGCTCTCTTGGATTAAGGCTGAAAATATGCGTCCTTTGTATTCTGTTGCACTTGCAGGGTTGATCACCTCGGGGCCTGTGTCGGTGAAGGACAGTGGGCTTATTCTGTGGTGTTAGTATGATTCCTGCTTTTCCAAAACCAAAACCTTAGTAGGAATGAGGAGCAGGGTTTAAACCTGAGAAAGAATCAAATCTGAGCACTTGTAACAACACAGAACTTTTTTGGAATTGTCAGAAGCCAGTTAACTCCTTACACTGCTCTTCTGGCTGTTATTTCACTTGAAATGATGGCAAATAAGCTGACCCTCACCAATAATTTGGAGTGTTCTTTGCCCTCTTTCTTCCTCGTGCGTATTGAAACTCTGTCTCGTGGTGGATCGGCAGATGCAGGTAGGTAAAATTGCCATTTAAGTGCACAGGCTAATCCTGACTTCCCATTTATTCATGTTGAACTTCTCCTAATGGGGGCTCCATTATTTTAAATCTTGGCCGATAGTGTGTGGTACGGCAGCATCAAGAGGAAGAGAGAAATGTTCCTTGGCTTAAACACCCTGGCAGCAAAATAGAGTGGACTGTATGCATACAGCATGGTTTGTGGAGGCTTATCTTCACAAGAATATATTTAATATGCACTAATGATTCAGTCTAGGTGTGTACTAAGTGTAAAATAAAAAGCCCCGGAGAAGTTCAATTATAAATATTTTATTTAAGAATACTGATTACACACGAGATGTAATTTTTTATGAGTCTGCGTCCAGTTACTAGTTACACCATGAAGTGTAGTTCAGTATTTGTTTAAACATTTATTTGGCACTGTCCACAGTATGCTGTAAACAATATTAACTTTATATGCTTCAGCTGCAGTGCTTCCTATGTATATTCTCTAACATGATTTCATCAACGTGTTGTACACAATTATACAGTTACTGAGTGTCAGTAAAAATTATAAAAACACCTAGAGTATTCATAATAAAAGAGGAGATGTGGTAAGACTTCAAATTACTGGACCTTTGCTTCTGTAAAAGTACAAGACTTGCTAGAGACATTTACTAAAACTACTGCACTGATATGTTGAACAAACTAATTCCCAAAATGCTGTCAAATACAGTTCTCGGTTTGACTTGCCTCTTGCTGATAATACGCTTACGAGGACAGCGATGACAGTGAGGGTTTGTTGAACACCAATTCACTGGTCCTTCCCCCAGATTTCTACAAACTCCGCTCAAAAACCTGCTCAGGGTCTGACCAGCTGGTACCAGAGTTCTGGTTTCTACAGAGGTTTACAGAAATCCTGTTATTTTTAAGTGAGCAGAAGTGAGTGTGCTTGTTTCCTAATACCAGCACTCAAAAATTAAAATGGGAAAAACCATGACTAACACTTCTCAAAGCAGGTAAGAAACCTTTCACGTTTTGGTAGCTGTATTAAATATGCAAATCTTTTAACTGCTCTTTCATTGTGTACTTAAAAATTGTGGTCAGATCCTAATAGGGCAACTGTAAGTCCACTGTGGTCCCTGTTTTTTGGTGCAGAACAGAAAATTAAACTAGTAAGCAAAATCCAGATGCTTGCTAGCCAAGAAAAAGCAAAAAAAAAAAAAAGGCACCAGATGTAGTTCAGGTCAGCCTTAAGCAAACAGCAAAGAGGTGCCCAAAACAATTCTCTGAAGAGAACCACATCAGTGACCAGTTGACGCTTTTTGATCCTCTGGCTTTCTAGAAGCTCTCTGAAGTATCAATGACTTAGAATTCACTATTAGAACAAAAATAGAATTACTTTGCATTATAAATATGCAATTAGGGCTAGGCCTACACTGTACTGGCTCTGATGTCAGGTAATGGCTAAGGTCAAGCAATTCTGTAATTTTACAAAATACCTCAAGTATTCATGTAGAACTCGTGATAGATAAATTTAATGGCTTCTGTGTATTATGGGCAAATGGTAAAATAATCTCAAATCGTTCTAGATGGCTGGCAGAGGTGGAAATAATGTGCTTTACATGATTCTCTAAGCTTTGTCAAATTACATACTTTAGGGTATAGTTTTCTCTATACAAGTCTGATTGTAAGAGAAATTTTAAAATCCGGGATGAGGAAAAAAGTACAAGTCCTTCAGTTCCACTTACAGTGCTGCACGTGTGGCTGAGTGCATCGGTGCCTCTGAAGCAGTATGTGCAGGCTGAAGGGGGGCACAGGGGAGCTGATGGCATCCTGATGCAGTGGCAGACGACTGTATTCAGGGGGATAAAGCTGGAAAATGTTCTGTAAAATACTGTACTTGGCAGTGATGGAAAGCAGAGCTTTCCTTGAAACACCTATTTTATTCCAGCTACCACGAGGGAATGGCACTGTCTGTATGGCAGGCACGTGGCGCTTAGCGTTGTGCCGTAGTTGCTGCTGCTTCTGGGCGCAAGAGCATATCTACTGGGCTTACCTGCGGAAGGGGACTGTACCAGGTCTTATTTAGGCAATCAGATAGTCGGGGCCATGAGTGTAGAGAGGACTCTGCAATGAACCTGACCCAAGCCAGAAGATGGAGGGCCACAGCTTCTACAGATGCACAGTGTGGGACAGCTGCATGTACCTGCTGGTGACCAGTACCAATGCTCTGCCTGGGTTGGGTTTGCATGGAGCAGCTTGCCTTGGGCAGGATTACAGACAGAACAAACCTCAGTTTATGACTTTACACTTATCTTGTGAGTAGAGAAGACATGAATTAATGCAAACTAATTTCATAATCAGCTGTTTGGTGCAAGGGAACTGCTTTTTACTTGAAGTTTGCTAAGATGTCACTGAAAATGTTCAGAAAAAGGTGCGCATGATGGTCCTTGAAGATCAGTGTTGGGCGAAAACGAATCGATCTGTCGCCGCAGCCTCCCAGCACGACACCTAAAGCAAGAACAGAATAGATCCTCTAGTCATTTCCATCTTTGCCAAACATCCAGAAAAGGCAGGTCTCCGAATGAGGCTCGCCGCACTGCGCAGGGCCAGCGGAAGCTCCCCAAATCACTGCTAACCACACAATGATCAGCACATACGCAGTGCTGCAAAGGGGCCTCAAGCAATGCAGAACACCACTGTGGGTGCCTGGAGCTGGTCTGTAAAACACCTGGAATGTTGAGACTAATCCCAGCATCAGTGGAAAGACTCCATCCAGCACAGGGCTCAAACAGCGTCCGAGCCTTCAAAGCTTCAATACTCCACCTGTTAAGGACCTCAATCCCAGAACAAGACACAGTAGGGTTCCTTGCAACTTTGTTTTTAAACTACTTCATTTTTAATTACAAAAAGTTAAAATACCTAGCAGACTTCTTCCTGCAGTACTTTAAATGCATGTTTTTTTTTTTTTAAAAACCCTAAATCAATTCTTTGAAATGTTTGTGGGCAATGAAAATCTGCACCATTGAGCTGAGCTCACCTTGCCTCTAAGCATCGCCTTGGCTTACCATGAAACAAACCCTTTGCCTTCCCTCCCTGCTGGCTTAGTTTTGAACAAAAAATATCAGTGTCTTTTACGCTCTACAATTTCGGTTTCACAAAAGTTTAGACGCATCAAGCATGCTTCTTTCAAGAGATGGAGTAACAGCAAAACCGACAGCACAGTTAAATTCAAAGAGAAGGTTAGGCTGCAGAGCACGAGGTTCCCCTCCTGGTGCTTGGGCTTGTCTACAGCTGGGCCAGAGTTCTGTGGTACAAGAGGGCTGCAGTTGTAAATCTGTGCCCCTTTTAGGCAACTCATTATATTTCATTATTAGGTATTCCCTAAAATTCATAGTTTTTCTCCCTGTGTTTTCCTAAGTGACAGTTATATTAACTTTCTTCTAATTTTCCTGATCTGTTTCTATAAGCAAGCCGTGCCTAGGTGCACCTAAGGTCACTGCAGAGGAACAGGAAAGTGATGTCACAAAACCTGATGCCCTACACAGATCTCTTCCAGTAACGTTAGACTAGAAAAGGGTAAGCGTACACACCATGCAACAGACTGGTCTGAGGTCTCTGAAAATACAAGTATTTCCAGAAAAGTCTAAATACAGCTTTGTTCATAGTTTCACTTCTGTCCTCTGATACTGTGGTACACACACCATGCCAAAAAGGAAAATTTAAAGCATTACATGTGTTACTGTTTATCAGTTGAAGCTAATTCACACACAAACTTTCTTACCTTTGTTTCTGGCTATTGTAATTAACTTGTTTCTAGTTGCATCATTTGGAGTGTCAAACGAACAGAATGTGCCTCTTCCTCTCACTCTGCTGATAAGATGGGGGTAACGAGCCTGCAAAGAGAGGTGAGGCAGCACGCACGGCAGCTGCTGCAACAGTGGGCACCTGGCGGCAAGCTCTGCTCTGCCAGGCGTTCTGCCACACAGAAGCCCCGCTGCCTCCTCCGCTCTGGTGAAGTGGAGCTGCCGCAGAGGCCGGTTTCTCAGAGCCTGGCGTCCTGTTCAGCCCTTCTGACAACCGCAGAGCCCCACAGCAGGCAGGTTCTCTCCTCAAAGGCAGTTAAAGAGCCAAGCAGGAAGTGAGGATGAATTTGCACCCCTGCGCTGGGTCGAGTAAAATCTCACCTGGAGCCTCCTGAAGTGCGCGTACAGCAGCTTGCCTCTAAAATGCACTCCAGGAAAACCTGAGCATAAATAATCTGGAATGGGGCTAGAAACCAGCTCATTCTTAGGCTGCACTAAGATGCTTGCTAGTATGATCTGCTTCACGTACTAGCAATTACAATCCTCACCTTTTAAAAGAATAACTTTTTTTTGGATAGTACTAGTTGTATTCTGGCCCTCCAAAGTATGAAGATTATAATTTTTTGTGTTCTTCTGCCTGCTATGCCTTGAAGTTGTGGAGACAGCAGAGACTATTTGGGCTTATCATGCGCTACCTGTGCACAAAGTGCCTTTTCAGAGCATCTGCAAGCCCGCCCTTAAACGCCTGGCTGATCTTCCTTCTCACATGGAGCTCCACAGCGGAAGCCGTGAAGGAATTTCCCTTAGTCAAGGGAGCAAAAGCTACACTTTTCTTATTTCAACAGCTCAATGGCATTGTAACAAAATATAAAGGCACTTTATTTTAAAAAGAACTTTTGGGACAATGAAATGCTAGCTGCTTGTGATAACAGGGACTTCTAGCAAAATACCTTAACTAGCTGTAGTTCATACCTTCGATATTTTTGGGGTCACTCTTTATTTTGGATCAAGCTATATAAAACCAGCATCCTTAAGTCAGTAAAAGAGAGTTTACTTCAGTTCAAAATGGGACAGAGTTATTCAGGCTTGCACTGAGGTACCTAAACCAGCAAGTTATGTTATAGGAAGTACCTAAACCAGCAAGTTATGATTGTCTAGTTCCCAGCTGGAGTTCCTCAGTCCAAGCATTTAGACTGGATTAGGTCAGATCCTACCTGATCAGCAAACTTCTCCTTATCTATAATCTTTCCAGATGTTTACCTGTAAATCCAGCAGCCCAGTCAGTAGTGCTTTCCCAGCGTGGGTTGCATTGTTTAGAAGGTCTTCTCTTTTAATAACCTTAATGACTTCAGCAAGCATAAGGTTCTTGGATGGATCTCCAAGCCAGGTGTTAAAAATCCGATAGGGCTTGGGAAAAAGCAGGGAGAGAGTTGTGGAACATGTTAGCAGGCAAATCACTATAATAAAGAAAAGCAACCCATCAAACTGGTAATGCAAACATCTGGTGTATGACAAAGCATGCACTAATCTCACCAACCCCCTTTTATTGTTGCCAGAGGGAAATGCAGCTGCCCTGCGGAGCAGAAACAAAGGGCAACTACTTAATGCTACAGATTTAGTGCATTGTCTTGCTGCTCTGACATCTCACTGAAATGTGGCTGTAAACAACATGGAAATCAGCTTCATCTACAGGGGTCTGACATTCAAGCTTTATGTTTTCCCCCTTATTTTTTTATTATTTATCACATCTAAAATGTCACTAATGCGAAGAAGAACTTGCTGACAGAATCTGTAATGCTGATGTACAAGCTCTGAAGATACCATGTTGCCCCATGGAAAAAGGTGTCGGTTTGTGGTTGGATTTTGTACTGAAGGTTAGTTCATTAGGCGAAACCCAGTTCTCCACTCCCTCCCACCACCTTTGTGACTGACAGCAACTGGAAGAAAAGTGAGGAAGCGACAACTTTTGTGTCAGCACAAAGCAAGTATCTATGAAATAGCAGCTCCACCCAGCTGAGCCTGCGTTACTGAAGGAAAGCCTGTCTCTTCCATGGACACTACAGTCACGCGTGAATGGGCCCGCAACTAGCACAGAGTCCAAGGTTCATTGAAAATCTTACAGCATTTGGCCTGAACTCTTCTTTGTGGTAAAATCCTCCTGTCATCATCTTCTTACTGAATGTTACCACATCAGCTGGGTCATCCAGGCCCCAGTGTTCATGCGCCCAGAATTTTCCTGTGCAGCCACCTCCCGTCTGCACCTCATCCACCAAGAAGGCACAGCCGTGCTGTGGAGACAGATGTAAAGAGCAGGGAATGTGAGTCCACATTTCCAAAACAAAAATCCCTCCCTTGGCGAACAAACCAATTACATGCAATATCCCTCCTTCCTCTCCCTTTGCCGCTCCCAATCTCCCCTCCTCAACCCCACACCAGTGCCACACACTGTGCACTGGATTTCATAATTAAAAATTCAGCTATTTTTTTAGAAAGGCATTAGAAACATATTTTCTACCTAAATTCACAAAGTACATGTTTTTATGTAATCTATGCTTTTTTTATATCGTCTTGAACATTTCTAGAGGATACCAGAAAACATCTGGGAGGAGCCTCGGTGGCATTTTCAGTCTTTGAGGGACGTAGAATTTTTAGGAGTTTTGTTTGTTTTAAAAAAGAAGTCTCTGCCTCCAGTCTGGAGTCAGGCATGTGTGGCCCAACGGCAGTACCAGCAGCACGATCTGTTCAGTCTAGGGGCCTAAAATGCTCCCAGAAGAGCTGCCGTTTCAGACCAGTCTGCTGAAAGAGCTACTTATTGTAGATGGCAACATGTAGGGTTTTTTATGCGAAGGACTATTTTATTGAATCTTTGGGACAGGGAGATGAAGCTATATCACGATAAACCAACTGGTAAGTACTTTTGGCAGCATCTTGTTTTAGACAACGCAAACCTTTTCATTTCACCTTACTTACTATATCCCCCTTGCATGAGCAGCTGGTAACAATCGGAAAAGTTGCTGAGTTTTCCAAATGCTTTTCTCTGTAAGCACGCAAATGTTTTAAGGGTGAAAAAAGCATGGAGTAGGTCTTATTGAGGGTCATTACTTCCAAACAGGTAACTTCACATTCCAAGTATCAAGACATATGTCCTTTTCATGGTTTTATTGGAACATCAGCTCTTACGATGGTTGGACTCAATTTGTGTTTCAGCTTTTTTTTGCAATTAAAAACAAATATGTAAACAAAAAATTACCCTTTTCCAAACCTGCCTCTTCTGATTGATGGAACCCCCTCAACAAATTGGCATTATCATTTAAAGAACACTACTGCAAAATCCATAGTTAATGAATCAGAGTAATTTCTCTCTCACTTAGACATCAGACGAACATTTATTGGACTGAGGAAACCACTGGGTGTGCATCAAATGGAAGAGGAAACACTGTGCTGCCAGGGGGTTGCGTGTATCCGAGTACAGGCACAGAACTACCACACCTGCTGCCCAGGAGACGTGTGAAGCTCTCCAAGTGCCTGGGGCAGGGGGAGGCCTCTGGAGACACCAAGAAGCATTTGCATGTTTCGCTACCCCTGAGTGACCAGTGAAATGTGTGATTACCTTTCTGGCAATATCTCGTAGCTTTCTGAAGAAGTCATCTGAAGCGTGATTGTCCCCACCCTCTGACTGTATCGGTTCTACAATGATTCCAGCCACAATCTTCTTCTTTTTCCTGTACTTTACAATCAGGTCTTCCACCTGTAAACCAAACATTTATGGTACATTCTCCTTTCAGGACATTTGCACATTTCCTCCCAGAAAGATTAAATCTCAGCAACAAAGCCTCAACCTTTCATAGACGTTCCTGGCTATTAACAAGTGTTTTCTCCAGGATTTAACACTGCCCTTTTGTCCCTGAATAGTGCTTAAGTTTAAATCATATTCTAAACACGTTGTAATTAGTTGCATATTTATCTACAATGGTATGAAAGCTCTCACAAATTTCAACTGGAAGTATAGTGCAAACCACCATAGCTTGCTGTCATTCCACATAAACAACACAGAAGAAAATGGATTCTGTGTCAGAAAACAAAACTCCGCTAATGTATTAAAGAAGCTAATGTGGTAAATTTGCTTTTTCTAGTCACCCACTTCAGATACTTCAAAATTAATCAGATTAAATAGTGCAGAAATCCTATGGCTGATAAGGGGCTTACAGAGGAGTTTTAATCAACCTTGTGGTGCTGGTTCCTGCAATTAGTTGTGTCATTTGTACTACATTTGAAATACCACTTACAGCTTTCAGGGCCCACGACCTGTGTAGGCTGTATAAAGCGATGGTTTCCAGAGGCTGCCAGTAAGCCAATTTGCAGACTTTCAAAGAACATGTTTGGCTTTTTGTTTTTTAAAAGAATGGCTTCAAGTCTGTGGATTGATTTTTTGCATCACAATTCCTCCTACACCCCCCAAAGTATTGCAGAGCAAACACAGGGCAGCAATCTTCTATGCTTTCTGTCTCCTCTGAAGTTAGGCAGGTTCGAATAAGAAGTCTCTTTGATCCAGCTCTGCAGCCACCTAGTGCTCTGCTGTGCTCCCTTCCGCACACCACAGCCCCCTCTGTTGTGGTGCTCCAGACTGTGCACCATTCCTGTTCCAGCCGTAGGGCACACTGTGCCTCGCTGCCCACCACTGCCCCTCAAGGGACAGATCCTGGATCCCAGGGAGCCCAACAGGGAATCCCACGGTTCTGGTACCTGCAGACGGTTTGCTCTAGGCTCTGCTCTTTCCACCTTTCCCTTCTCCCGGGCTAGGGAAGGCACAAAGCACCGGCTGCCGCAGGCAGGATCAGGGCTTTATGCCAGAAGGCTACCACAGAAAAGCTGAAAAACCTGAAATACTGTCACAGGTTTTGTTTGCAGAGGATTAGACACACTGCGCTCCTCTTAGACCATATCCCTTCACAAGATCCGGCAAACAGGATCACTGTGATACAACAAACTTCTCCTGCATGTGAAATTTCACTTTGGTATGACTCATGTAGACATCTGCAATGCACGGTAAGCTGGCTGTTCGTCTGAAAGGCAGGGACAACCTTCTGACCGTAAACAACAGTGAATGCTGTTTTAATCACATGCTGTTCCAATCCCTGAAAACATTCTTTTAGTGAAAAGCAGCTAATCCTACTAACACTATTCATTATTTCAAAACAAAAACAACAGAAAGCTGCCGGTGAATTTTTTACCTCCTCTAAACAACGGGCTTCTTCCTGTTGATTCTCTTTCACAAAGTCTTCCAGAGGATACTTTAGCCTTGGAAATGGAGCAATAGGCCAGTCCAGCGATGGAATGTCCAATTTGTGAATTGCTTTAGAGTGAGTTGTAGCTAAGCAACCTAAACACAGAAAAGCAAAAATTAAAATAATACCTGACTAGGAACAATACAGGAGAAAAGCTACCAAGAGGTGAAAAATTGCCTGACACCAGGACTGTAGAATTCTCTCAACTGCTCTACATTTTTACTTAATTTTCTGAAATACTGAGTAACTGGATTTAGTCAAGATCAAGTGGATTGCTCTAGTTTTTAAGCCCCAGTTTCCACGTGCACTGCTCCAGCAGAATGGGAGAACCTCTGTCAATCTGAACAGGTTGCTCAGACAAGATGGGTTTCACCTGTCCAAAGACAACTTAACCTCAGAATTACAGCACTCTTGGGTAACACGTTTAGAACAGAGATTGAGCCAATATAAAATGGTAAAAATGAGTGACATCTCTTTTGTATATTGTGGTAATTTTACCCCAGGAGTTAGATTTTTACTAGTACAGAAAGGAAAACTTGTATTCAGAATGAAAATAAGGGACCTTCTGAAAATAAATTTTCAATAAATATAAAATTAATTCCTGCTGTCACTGAGGTATTCTGTTTCAGTACTGGCGGGGCTTCCAAAGCAAACCTTCAATAAACCTACGGCTTCTCCACTGGTACTATTTGCCTAAGATAAAAAAAACACTTTTCAGAAAGGACAGTGAGATGTGAGGTTACTGCAGCGGCTGTGAGGAGGCGAAGGAAGGGGAGGTGTTGCCGGCAGGACTTTGCTTACCCAGGGTCCTTCCGTGGAAGCCGCCCATGAAGGAGAGCATGGCGTAGTCAGGGCAGCCGGGGGGCTGCAAGCACAGCAGAGAGGCGGCAGTCAGCACGCAGCGCTGCTGGCAGACAGCACTTCAACCATCGCAAATTGTTATATTTACCCATTTCAACACATACCTTTGTCGTCCCCTAAAAAATGCCTGACCTCCTAAAATACATCATTAATACTAATGAATACTTGGCAATTTACACTGTATCATAATATCACTTCACACATGAGCTCACACAAAGGCTGAACACTCATTACAACCAGCCCCTTTTTGTACAAACTACGAGCATGTGTGTCTGGGGTGGCCGTGCCCAGCTGCGGCATCAGGGGCTGCAGGGGCTCTGCCAGGAGAGTCCGGGGCTGCCCCACGCTGGACGCCCCGTGCAGTCCTGGTGACTCGCTGTACCAAGAATGAGAAGGAACCATGACAAGAGACATGCAAACTGTATACTATCTGGAATTTAATAAAAGGATTGGGCTAATCCCCCACCCCCTCTAAAAATACAAATGCTCTTTCTTTATGCCTCTCTGTTATCCTGCAAGTGAGAGGATTGTCACCACTTACACATTCTGTTTACACCTTTAGTGTTGTACCCCAATACTCAGCAACAGGGCCAAGGCTCCAGTGTCTGTAACTGGAGTTTGGAGGATCTACCCCCAAAAGGGGGATGGAGCTGCCCTCTCAAATCCGTCCCCTCCCCCAACTGTAAAGAGAACTCAGATAATAACTCAAAGAGCAATCGTAATGTTTAGATATCTAAACTTGGGCAAAAAGTGATCATTAGTTTTACAAGTCTTTGGTCATCTTATAAAATTCTTGTTCCTTCATGTCATGATGTGCCATCCTCTTATTTGTACTGGTACAACCGTCTGTCGGACTATGCTGTAAGCAACATCATGGAACTAAAAAAATAATTCTGAAGACAAACAAAACAAAAAAAACCCTAAAAGAACCCTCCTCATTTTTGAAGCCAAATGAGTTCCCCACTGCCATGTGAATGAACTGAATGCTCATCACTACAGAAGTGCCAAAGATCAGGCTGGGACCAGCAGGTTATTAATTTCTAACATGTTTATCTCAAATAAGAAATTAAATCCTCTGTTTTCTGCTACTGTTGTATGTTAAGATTCGAGACTGACAAGAGCAAGACCACCTCAGTTGAAGGTGAATACGGCTTCAGAGGTTTATCAGCTGCATCTCAATTTCCTCATCCTGCCTGTTGTTAACATTTAGTCAGTCAAATTTTAACTAACGCCTTGATCAGTTTTAAGCCATAAAATCACAACTTCTGAAAAAAAAAAAAGTAATTAGAAGGTCTTTTGTTACTATTTGTAAACTTTTGCATGTATTAATGATCTCTATGGACCCATCCATCACATGGGCCCCTCTCTAGCAAATGGTATATCATGAAAAAAGGGAGATCTTCCCAAGATTCACAACCATGAAGGATGCAGAAGAATACAAGCAGCAAGTCTTGATATTTGTTGGGAGCGGTTTGTATTTCACGATTTCCTAATATTACAAAACCAAGATTCCACTTCAGAGATAGTAAAGCCAATTTTTCTTCCCAGTCTTCCCTTATAAACCCAAGCCAATGGTACATCTGTAGGTGTCATAAAGAACAAACGTTACCTGGTTAATCATGCAAGATTCCAGTTCCTCTTTTGTGACATTATTATGGCCCCTCTCCTTGTTCTGCAAAAAAAAAAAAAGAAAAAAAGCCCCACACCAATAAACCCAACAGACAGTTTTCCTTTAGCTGTAACCAATGCATTATGGCTGAACCACAAATTAGTAATGCTGGTATTCCAAACTACAGCCAACGGAGACACTGACTGTGGCTCTTACATACTGACTGCAATCTGTATTTTCTTTATTTCCTTTTCTTTGTCACTTCTAAAGTTGTCAATATAAAGCGAGAGCTTAGACAAAGACTTTTAAATAAAGATTTTATACTAAGTTGAATATAAATAACATCCTGAAAAAGACAACCTCCAGCCCTACTTTGTTTTACAGTAACAATTCTGATGATGAATAAATACTCATTTTTACATCTAAACCTAAAAAAAAACCCAACTTAACATTTTACTCACTCTGTACCACATAAATATTGCCTTAAAGGCGTTTTCGTTAGAGCAGGATCCGCAAGACATGGTGATCACCTGTGGCAGGCCCTTAGGAGCCACCTGTCAATGAAGAAAGAAAATTACTACACAATATTAACCACAAATACAGTGCAAAGTGATGATAATACTGATCAGCCCTTAACATTAGGAGCTCTGGTATACTGGGAGACCAACCGTGCCTATGACGAGAAAAGCCAATTTCAACTGCAGCTGAGAGGGCTTGACTCAGTTTCAGTCCCAAGGATCTTCAAATTTAAATGAAGACAAACAGAAGCCCCTTATTCCACTGTATCTTATGAAAGCACAGTGAACAGAAGTTTGTGAAAATGTATTTTCTCATCAGTTCTTGAATCCAGAATGAAAGAGGCAGCATCTGTGCAGAGCAGACACGTCACCCTCTCACATTCAGCTGTCAAGTCAGGGACAAAGGTTCAATCTCATTACTTGCAGTGGGAAGGCAGGTGGACAAACAGCCAGTCTGTACTGTTCCCTATTAAAATCCGTAATATCCCTCAATATGCCCCTGTCCCTAAACACAGAACATGATAACTCATCACTGCTATCTCAGACTTACCGATAACAAAGATTCCTTCAGTCTTTCTGCAAAGTTCTCTGGAGGTAAAATCCCTAGGGCAGGTCTGTTGATAAAAGTGCTCTACAAAGACAAAGGAAGAGAAATTGTTAGGTTTTACTATCACATGAAAAATATCATGTTGGTATCAAGGCAGTTACATCTTATTCTAATTATAAATACCAGTCAGAAGTTTATAGTCACGGCACAAGGAATTTTAAACCCAGGGAATAATATTCATGTTTTAGAATGTTTTTCTGTCTAATCCTTAATACTTTATTCTTGCAGAATACCTTAGAAAAGGGGCATGCTAACTGACACCGACATTTCCTCTTCAGTATTGCCATTGGGGATGCTCAATCTCAATTTTCCTTATACACACGAAATACACTTTAAAATCTTACTTGCATTCAGTTTGAGTAGCTAAATCTAAATTCAATTTGGATAGCAGCGCTTTCTTCCTTACCGAGCTTCAAGAAAGACCATTTCAGAATGCTGTGGTTATAAACATCCCCCAGATACTATTACAATGGGATTTGGAGGAACAAGACAAAGGTACACCTAAAGAACAGGGGCTACATCTGAGGAAGATAACACAGCTGCAAGGATCAGCAACACAACACTACAATAAAATAGATTCCTGACAAAACCTTGTCCACACAGGCATGCTGTCTCCCTTCTAGACGCCTCTGGCACATACAGTGCAGTCAGGAGATCGGCGAGAAGCGACATTACATGTTATCACCTCACTGCTCAGCAACATGTGTTTAATCAAGCTCAAGAACATTGCCTGTGATCTATCCAGACACGTTGGTGAAAATCTTCTTCAACCATGTACTGTTTTCCTGAAGCTTGCTGCTTTGCAGGTAAGTATTTCCTGTTCCCGTGCCTTCAGTTTGCACAGTCGCCCTTCTCAATACCTCAGCCTTAATTACAGGTACATTCGTCATTGTGCATTACAACAGCAGGTTTCCAGCTTCCCAGTTTTCTCCTTTCCATTTCCTGATTGAGGTCTGACATGGACCAGGAGCCACTCATGCTGAAATAGTCTCCATGGATGCAATGCGACCTCTCCTAACAGTGGATTTCCACAGCTGACAGGGAAGCTACCCAGCTGAAGTCCTGCCTGCTTCCCAGAATTCTTTTCTCCAACCATTCCTTTTCCCTGTCTGTCAGCTGCATCAGTGCTGCTGAAAAGCCTTAGTAACCATGCAAGTGCCTAGAGGAACGCAGCCTTTCCGTACCTATGTGGGGGTTACTGAAAAGATGGAGCCAGGCTCCAGGCTCTTCAGAGAAGCAGCGGGGATAAATAAAAACACCAGAGGTACTGATTTGGATATAAGGAAAAGCTTTTTCAACAAGAGAACAGTGAAGCAGTGGGACAGGTTGCCCAAAGAGGTTGTGCAGTCTCCTTGGAGGTTTTCAAGACCCCGGATAAAGCCCTGAGCAACCTGGTCTGATCTCACAGCCAACCCTCTTTGAGCAGGAGGGTGGGCAAGAGACCACCTGAGACCCCTTCCAAACGGAACCGTCCCAGTGGTCCTATGAACTGGCCACATCAGGATTCACATCTTTGAGAAAGGTAATTCTGGTGCCAGTGAACAGCAGCTGGTGGGAAAGCTGAGCCTGCTGCCCTTACAAGTCCTTCTAAAGACCAGCTCTGGAAAACCGCCTCAGACTCCCCAGTCCCCTAATGGAGATGAATTTGTTATGTTTATACAATTAATTAAAATTAAGTGTCATGGATTAAAATTGATTCATCATTGCTCGTAGTCTTTGTAGGTAATCTTATTTAATTCACAATGTGTGCTACTTTTATTTTAAATTAAATTTGCGCAGAAAAGGACAAGCTCAATACATTTGCCAGCTGCAAAGCAGCATTATTTGCCCCTTTTTTATTTGTTTGTTATTTTTGTTGTTGTAACACACCGCTGTTGAAATTAAAGGCTGAGCTTTGATGACTTAAGTATTCATTGGTCTCCAGAGGGGATAAACTGCCTCCCCCAAAACTTTCATATTTTCAGTGCACACCAAGCTTGCACATTTATCAGAAACCTTCAGTCTTTCTCCTCAATAGAGGTACTCATTTATGCAGATGTGAGGACCACAGTAAGACGTGCGACTTGTCACACTGTACCTGTAAGAACATGCCATCAGAATTCTTGGGGAAAACCAATTATCACACAAGATATAACAGAGTATGAGCTAGGACTTTGTAGCTTGTACAAGCGTGTTACTTCCATAATAATGTTTGTTTCAACACACTCAAGCTTAAAAAAAAACTTAAGCAAGGACGTTACTGACAGATTAACACAAAGTTTTTGTTAGTACATATAAGAAATCTTACTTGACTTTTTATCTCAGTTTAGAAGTAAATTTTCATATAAAGTTAGAGGTACGAGGCCATAAATTTGTTGTGAATTTGATTAAGGGCTGTCACATTCAATTGACAACATATGCCATTAAGCAGAAAAGTGTATTTTTCTTTTGTTGTTAATGAGATGCTCAGTACTGAGAAAAACAGAGCATTGGCATCAAGCTGCTGTGGTCTCAGACGCGTATTCTGTTCTTTATAGCTGGCTATAAAGAGGGTACGTGGAGCACTACGAACAAACCAAACAAAAAGTCCCTGCAAGAAAATACTGATCCCATCGTTAACATTAAACAAGGGCCCTACCTCAGTGTGTGTTACTCAAAAAAAGTACTTTTAAAGTACTGGCACTTTGTCTAGAGTCAGACCCTAGCACGCTCTCCTGTCTGCGGTGAGGTTTGCACAAGTCCTGGCTCTTCACAGCTCTCTGGGCACTGCAAAGCTTCGCTGCGGATCTGCCAGCCTGCCTAGGCTGTGCCAAGGAGAATGCCGGCCACAAATCCTAACTGTGCGGTCAGGCGCAGGCAAACAGCCGTAGTGCCACCCTCTCCACTCAGTTAGTGCAGGGTGCAGAAATTGGAGCAGGGTACCAAGAGCATCTGTGATGCTCACAGGTGGGAGAGATGGGTCCTGGTTGCCCCACTCATTTTGCACTCTGGAGGCAGTTCCTTTTACTGCAGGCTTCTAGTTGGCAGCCTGTTAACTTCCCTTTTCCAGGGGACAAATTAGCAACTGCCACCAGAAAATAGGGAGGTGGTTTTATCTTGGTTTGGGGTTTGTTTTTTTTTTAAAAAATCTGACTTTGCCTACTGCTGCATTATGATGAAGGTATTGTTATCTCCTCAGAAATAATTTTGACAAGTAAATATAAGTATATAGAAACAGTGCTTCTGTGGTATCTGTATCTGCCTTTGATAACTCAGCATTTCTAGCTCTGGTGTTTTTTTAAAAACTTGACATATTTTAGTTCTGGGGAAGGCAGAATTTCTCATCCTGAAGAAATGAGAACTCCATAAAGCAAATCAGCTCATGGAACTCAAGTGTGCGCACTTCTTTGACATGCTGGCTCAGGATTTACACTCTGCTGGAGTGAGCCAGCAGGCTCTTTAGGAAGGGAAATGCAGGTATTAGAGGGAACTGGCCCACACGAGCTATGCCCTTGCAGGCAGCGTGGAGACCTATTCCCGGTTTGCAGAACCAGGGGGTCAGTCACTAAAGTCAGTACAACCAACAGGGATCTACTGATGTGCAGGCAAAAGCCAGGGAGCTCAGTTTATCCGTGAACTATGTACATAAGCTATTGTGCCAAAGTTACAATTTAAAAAAATACACAAAAATCATTATGGAATCCAAAATTTCTGCCCAAGCAGTGGGAAAAAAAAAAAAAAAAAAGCTTAAAATAGAATGCAACTTATTTCAACAATTTCCATCATTTCCATCATTTAATCCATATTTTTTCCAATCACTATCAGCACACTGTTAGGGAAAACAGGAAGATATTTTAGTTAAACAGCAGTTACTCTGTTTTTAAATAGTCCTGTTGCTCTGGTCTACTGATTTTAATTTTTCATGGACATGTCAGTGGTTTAGTCAGCTTGGTACTTAAGAGATGGGAACCAGCTCAACCCTCCCTGAAAAAAAAAACCCAAACGACCCACAGCATTCCAGATCTATGGCACCATTTTCATATTAAAAATACTATATTCTCTCTCAAGGACTTGTGCTTGCTTTCAGGCTCAAAAATCTTCACTCAAGAACATTGCTAAAATGATTAATTGGAAACACATGCTTGAACTAAGATTTCAAACCGTCTGCAAACATATCAAGTGCTTGCATCACCCAAATGTTTACTTCTTGTAAAGCTTCACAGAGGTTTTGGTGTCTTCTTAAACACTATCAAGCTCTTTTCATCTAGTGAGAAATAAAGCAAGCAGATCCTACCATACCTTAAACTGAGTCATTAACTGTTCATTATCAGTTCAAGAAAAAAAAAGTAAGACTGCCACAAGGAGGGAGATGACTCTTTCAAGTACTTAATGTTTTAATTCACTTACCAAGTTCTGTGGCTGCTGTAGAAGCTTTATCAGAGAGGGATGGCTGTAACCTAATTAAAAAGAACAAAGAAAGAAAAACAATTCTTTCTATCTGATTTCAATAAACTAGCATAAAGAATAACCTAGACAATAACCTTATTCTGATGCTTAACTGTTTCTGTAACTATTTATAATAGAACTTCTTTCAGAGTAGGACAAACCTGTCCTTTTACAAAATATTGTCTGGAACTGTGGAACAAATTTGATGTCGGGCAATAGCAAAACATATTTTTGTACTGAAAGGTAAAAACTGAACACAAAAGAAGAGAAACAAACATGAATGGGTCTTTTGCCTGATGAATGGATAGGGCATGATTGAAACATTATAGTTTCTACCAAGTATTGTGGGTCTGACATTATTAAATGTTTGCTCCCTTTCTAAGTTTCCCGTGTATATTTGGGTTCTCTACAGTACAACGTGTGAACCTCTCTTCTTCCTCAGTTAGGAGCAGAAATCACTGTTTGCCAATGCAGCCCACAAGCCGTTGTTTCTGTCAGTCACCATTTCGCTGTGGTATAGAAGCGTCTCCAGTTTCTCCTGCCCGAAGTGGGCTGCTTACCCTTCTCGCTAACCGTCACCCTGCTCTGCTCGACTCAGGTGGCTCTCACTGAGCACTGACCACCCAACATGCATTTCAGAAATGGCTCCTGACGCTCAGAACCACAGAGCTCCCCATGCAGCTGTGTCCACTTACAGTAGCTGGTGCTACACTTCTAGTTTCATAGCAATTTCTACCCTCCCTGAATATCAGACTGATTATTCATAGCACAATAACAGAGCTTTTTTCCCCCCACTGTGCTTTTTAACTGATGGGATTTTTTCCTCTTTGTAAAATCAACTTAGAAATGTTTCCGCTTTTCTTCCCTGCAGTTCCTCAGTCTTTGGCAGCTGACCATAAGAAACAGACAAGCAAAACCCCACATATTTACCCATTTCCCAAGAAAGCTCATTTATCAATTGTAATTTCAGTGCATTATAATGTAATAACAAAATATCAGCAAGGGCTTTTTGTCCCTCAGCAGATGTGGCCGGATGGTCACTACTGATGCGTGCAGTGAGCACGTGTCACAGCAGACCCAGCAGGTACAAGCCCTGGGACTCCAGCAGAATTTTGCCAATGGCTTGACAGCGCTCCTTGACATCTGTCGCAGCTGGATGGCGTTCATCACCGTTATCCTCTACAATGCTATCTAAACTCTCTGCACAAGATGCTGCTAAACTTCTTTTGAGACATGCACATACTGGCCTCCACATTATCTAGGCTTTCATGTATGTGTACACTCACATTTACTTGCACACATGAAGATGCATGTTCCACCTCTGCATACTGCAGATGTTCATGCATGATCATTAACAACCCTACCAGGAGGAAAAGGCTGTCTACGCAGACAGCCATACACTAGAAACTCATGGACTAATAAGCACCCAAATCTCTAACCCGCCACAACCCATTAGTTATTCCAAGACATCTGTTTGTAAATCTTTCCTTCTCATAGATTTACATGCCTCAGCTGTGCATCACCATAAAAAAAACCCCATTCGATGAATTGCTGTCTCATATTAAAGAAGGAAATTCTGCACTTTTCACTTTCTCTCATGACCAGCTTTTTTTTTCCTTCCCATTTTTCTTACTTTGACAAAATTTAGTTGGAAAAAGATGCAACAATCTAATTTTTACACAGAAACATCAAGGTACTGCAGATGTTTCAGGTTTAACACAACAAAGGTGCTTAATTTATACTCATTGACATTCTGTGGGATAATTTGCTTGATTACAGGTAAATGAAAATATCTGATAAAAAAAAAAAGAGATCTTCACCAAATGAGTCCAGAAAATTTCATTTTAAGCCTGATTTCTAATGTATGAAATTCCAAAGCCAGATATTAACATCATCTTTTATATTCCCTTGCAGAAGCACAGCTGGAAACCTCATCTTCCCTACTGCTCAAGAAGTCAGACTGCTCTAATTTTATTAGAAAAGCTTATCATGCCTCTGAACTCCTCATTCTACTTGAATGACAATAGCCCTGATTATCCTGTCTGAGCAATGGAGCATTAGGCTACTGCGTTAACAAATCAATTATAAATTCCGCTTTGAATATTTTAGTTCAAACCAAGGAAATATCCAGATTGTTTTAACTGCATGTCATCCTGCAAAGAATCTGTTAAAATTATTATGAAGATAACACACGTGATTATTTGGGACACAGACAACTAAATCTGCATTGCACCTGCTGTCATGGGAAGAATTGCTGTTAGGCTAGAGCTTTTAGCTGTGTCACCGAGAGCTGTAGCTGTGGCTACTTCTGAGAGCACCTTTGAGAGTGTATGTAGTGTTTTAGAAATCTCCAAATTAAGCCTTACAGAAGTTTGTTAGAAATAGCTACCATTGTGTGGGAAACTTAACCATTACCTCTGGTATTGCTTGTAAAAACATGTCATTCTGTTGCTGGTGGTATGACGCATGAAGAATGCAGAGATCTTTGCATCTTGTCTCATGTAACACAAATTCAAGGCTTCTACTACCGATAACTTAACCTCTCCCACCCACCCAAGATGTCTCTCCCATCCTCTTCACTTGAGGCCGAGTGGCCCGGTCCCTCCTCACACTCCCTACTCCTTCTGCACCCTCACTGTTTCTGAACAAGTAGGTCTGTGTGTAGAAAGATGCTGAACTGGTACGTGGGTTCATAGCCATAAAACTAACACCAGGAAGAACTAAATGGTTTAATAACTATTATATAACTATGGCAGACACAGTCCAAAAGCTCTAGGCCAAGATGGCAAACAGACAGTAACTTGTTTCGTTGCCATGACCAGCACTAGGGGTTGTAGCTTTATGAATCCACTCTCAAATACATTCCTGTAAGAAGTGACAGAGCTGGCTCTTAAGAGAAGGGCACCTCCTTCATTACTGTTGATGTATGTACAGATCAAAGCAACAGGAAAGTACCCATCCTCCAGGCTCATGAATGTGCCTGTCTGCAAGTGGAAAAAAAAACAAAACTGGCGTCTGCTAAAGTAATGAGATGGAGAAAGCCCAAAGAATCCACTCGAACTGAGCAGCAGGCTGTGCCCATAGTACCAAACTACACCTCTCCATATCTCCCCAGACAAAACCAGACCTTCCCAGCACTGAAAAACAGATTTGCTATTCCAGGATGTTTGCTAGTAAACGCATTGATAGAATCTCCTCTTGCATTTGGCTCACTGGCGTTTCCAACTCTATTAGGCAGATTAGATACAGGTTTAAAGGAGTATGTTGTGCTACAACTTCCCCAAAACCATGTGGTAAAAAACTCTTTTAATTTTTGTCTTTCAGCAAGAAGTAGCCCAGAACATCTTTACCTAGAGGTTTTTTATACTTTAATTCTTATCTCTCCACACAGGCACTTATTACCTCTCAACCACTGCTGATAAATACATTCTAGTGTAGCAGATCATTATTAAATCTTGGGGAGTCCTGACAGATCCATAAAAGGTTTTATTGGATTTACTTCCAGAGAGATAAGCACAGATGACTAGCAAGCACCTTGTGATCTTGTTTTGGTGTCCCAGTCTAGAACCTAACTCTGTCACCAAGAGGGACATCATTAGCAACCTCTGCAGCTTCAGATAGTCAGTCTTGCCATTCAGTACAACTTAAAAAAAATAAATTAATGCTGTGTGTTCAGTTAGATTTAGGTCAGCCTGTAAGTATTAAATTTCCATTTACTTCTTGTTGCTACACATCACAGAACCATTATCTAAGAAGCTGTATGAAGCACTGTACCATAGTTCCTTCGTGACTGAGGAATCATAGAATGGTTAGAGTTGGAAGGGACCTTAAAGATCATCTAGTTCTGACCCCCGCAACGGGCAGGGACACCTTCCACTAGACCAGGCTGCTCAAAGCCCTGTCTGGCCTGGCCTTGAACACTTTGAGGAAAAGGCCATCCACAACTTCCCTGGGCAACTTGTTCCAGTGTCTCACCACACTAATATCTAATCTAAATCTCCCCTCTTTCTGTTTAAAACTGTTACCCCTTGTCCTATCACTACACTCCCTGATCAAGAGTCCCATCCCTTTGGATGGCATCCCTTTGCTCCAGCGTGTCAGCTGCTCCACACAGCTTGGTGTCATCGGCAAACTTGCTGAGGGTGCATTCAATCCCACTGTCCATGCTGCTGACAAAGATGTTAAACAGGAAAAAGGAACATGTCCTCTAAGGAAAAAAAAAAAAAAAGCTTATGCTCAAGAAGGCATTGTCACACATGAAGGAGGAACTAGATGTCTTAGCTGAGGATCAGTTACAGGTACTGGAGTCTTAAATCTATGTCATCAGTTTCAATCAACCAGAGAAAGTAAACTGCAAAAGCCCCAGCCATTTTCTGCCCATTAAGAAAATATTTACCTCCTAATACTTAAATATTTTATACACAAAAACTACATTAGAAGAGGTATGATTGCACCAGCAAGCACTAGAAGGTTAGAAAGTCTCAGTGCACTCACTGTACAACCTTAATTTCATTCTTTTGGAGAATGCACTGACTTTCCTTTGACTACATGACCAGGCACTAGTTTCTCCAAATCAGCATTTCTTGTGTGAACAATGGGAGCTCTGGAACACTAAATGCACTTCCATTCCTAGAAATGTAGTATCTAATCCCATTTAAGTTAGACAAGCATTGGCATACCAGCATTGTGCTCCTTTGTCTCACCCCTATTACCACATTAGCAGTGACAAAGTTACCTCAGTGCAGCCTCTAAAAGATAAAAAATATCTAGAACTTGTGTTGACGAAAATAAGCTACAAACATTAAAGAGTTCTGGAATGATCACACATTTACTGAGGTGCTACACAAGAGCAAAAATGTTAACTGTCTGCAAAGAAGATTGAGATAACTGAAACCCCACTGCAGTCACAAGGTCTTAGATGCCAAAAATTTAGTAACAACCTGAACATCACTAAATTCTGTTTCCCAATAGAGGAGGCCTGTGGGGATGATTTTGAGTCATCACGGTTTCTATACATAGCACAATGTCTACCTTCTAAATTACACCAGCACTTCTTTTTCTTTTTGCTTCTGCAGAAATATATTTTTAAGCAACTGAGAGGAACCATGGATGAGGAACAAACAAACTGAACAACTACTGAAACTTCTATTGCTTGCAGTTGGGGCCTACATCTCTGCCTTGCTTCTTTTCCTTCTTGAAACGCTTCACAAAAAAATCAACTAACTCTCCCAAGCACTTGACAAGTCCATTGTTTAGTCCCTCAGCCCAACTGACCTGCCACCTTTGCTTTCACTCAGCACCACAGTTCAGTCATTGGTCTTGTTTCATCCTACTGGAGTCAACACAGCCAACTCCTTTTTTCAGTTCTTTTCAGATAGAAATGTTAACTAAAGCATATAATGTAATGTTAAAATGTTTAAGTTATTTTTGTTAATGTTTAAAACAGTAACATACTGTTACAGAATCACAAAGTACACAAATCCAAGCAAACAAAGACAACCTAAATTGTGGAACATGCATATCCAAATTAAGATTAATACTAGAGCTTCTTCCCGGTACCACTATGTACTTGAAGTGAGCTGTAAGTATTGAATTTGTAGTTTCTTCAGCTATTAAACACCACTACATAATACCCAGTGAGGCGTAGCCTGATCGCAACAAGGCATACATTGTGTCAAGCTTTGATTTTCTTAAGTAATCAATCAACTTCCCTAGTAGTGACAGAGATAAGAAAATGACAGCTTGAGGACAAAGCATAGGGTTTTGGTAGAACTGTCTCCTACCTATTGGGATGGATGAAATCTGAGAGTAGAGATCCAGCATGCGATTGCCATCTACATCTACTAGGTAGTTTCCTCGGCTCTCTTCATAATTGCAAAAAAAGTGTACAGCTTCTGCATTCTTAAAGGAAAAAAACAAACAATTAATGCTTTAAAAAGTAGCAGTGTGTATGAAGATGCAACTAATGGTTATACAGCAAAATCTGATAAAAATATCTAATTATAAGACACAAAGACACATTGCCCAGAAAGGTGGTTGATGCCCCATCCCTGGAAACATTCCAGGTCAGGTTGGACAGGGCTCTGAGCAACCTGATCCAGTTGAAGATGTCCCCGCTCATTGCAGGGAGGTTGGACTAGATGACCTTTAAAAGGTCTCTTCCAACCCAAACTATTCTATGATTCCATGATTATATTCATTGCATGGGAATTGACTGTAGAGCTATTTTTATAAAGAGAGACTGTTAAAAGGGCAAGTATGCACTTTTTCTACAGAAGCGAAGCACAGACTTTGAGGAACTACTCATGTTGGGAAGGCAATATGCACTTAGGCTGATGCACTTTAAAGCTCAAATATGTTTTCACTGGCCACTTCATAGCAACTCAAAAGGCACATATAGTGTTTAAAGAAAAATCACTGATCCTAGCAAAATAATTATGCAGTATCCGGAATATAGTAAAAAAGATTTTTTTCAAATGCACTTATATACCTGACATAATGTACTAGGCATGCAAAGCTGGAGTCAGTGTTTCACCTTTTTTCTTGGTATGGAATTAAACATACAAAACAGGATTTTAAAACAAGTTCTGAAATCACAGTATTAACACTCCCCAAACTCAGAAAACATGTCAAATTACCTGAATTCCATTCAGCTGCTTCATTAATTCCTGTAGAAAAACAAACATCAAAAAGTCTCAGGTATGTAATTACCAAATACTGAACAAGAATGTATGTTACTTTTTTGTGATCACATAAATCGTATGCAAAACATGCAGTCCTATGTGCTCATCAGGCAAGTCTACTTGCCACATAGTACGTAGTGCATCTTGCCAATATGAGTCAAAACTATCAACTGTGGCATGCAGAGGTACATGGGCTGCATACACAGTTTAATTGTAAATCTCCAAAGAAGGAAAGCTGCTTCTTCTATATTGACCAACTGAACTGAGAAAACTAGCGAGAAATCAGAAAATAAGACAAGCCAGAGACACACAGAAGGGATACTGGCACATTGATTCTATAAAGACAGCTCTTTTTTTTAAAAAAAAACAACAACAAACCACCACCACACATATTGTATACTGACTCTGCCAGAGTAAAACAATGTCCAGCAAACTGAAATTCTTGCTTTACTTCAAAACCAATGCATTATTTCACATCATAAAAAGCCAACTAAGTTTTTGTTTCAGCAGGAGCACAAGTAACCAAATCTCATGAGATGTTTCATCAAACTGATGCTCTTTTGTTTTCAATTACTTCACATGGGAAGTTGGCAGTTGAGATTCAGATATCTCTCTCAGAGAGGGGCATTTCATTCACGAGCTTTTCATTCTCAGCATCTTGATAAAAGTGGGCATAGACTGTTGTGAAATTATGTTTATTCATATCAGATTTAAGATTTGGAATTAAATTTGTTTCCTAGCAAGTTAAACACAGTTAAAGAAAAAAAAAAAAGAACAAGTTACTATACTTTGGGAACTTACTCTAGATCGTGGTCCAGGAACTTCTGTCTTCATTAGAGGTCCATCATAATCAAAATCCACATCAATTTTAGCTGCAGCTTGACTGATATATCTGTGTCCTGTAAAAAATAATGAAAACGTGAGTACAGACCATATTTGCTGTGCTCTCCTCTCAGAATAAATATCCATACCTTACCTGACTGAGAATACTTCACAGATGAGACCAATTACATTGTACTGTCTGAAGCGAACTAAATATCTCATCTTTGACAAATATTAAAACTAATACCAGTGAGGTGGCTTAAAAAAAAATTTAAAAAATCAAGTGAAATGACAAGGCAACCCTAGAGAACAAAGGCAAATCCTACTGCAAAGGACAGGAGTGCTAAGAGCAAATCTGTTTCCATCTCTGTTGTTGAGTCTGTCCATTACGCCGTGAGCAAGCCTTTGCCGTAACTTCCCCACTCCTACGCAGAGATGGTTTTGTTTTGTTCGCTATCAGTAATAATGGAAAAGCCTGATGAAGTCCACAGCTAAAGAACACTGCGATGTTCTGCAACAGCCCAAAGAACACCGTTTGGGAAACATTTGTCTCAGAAAGGTAAATGGCTGTGTTTAAAATAAATTCAAAATCTCATATGAATCCAGCATATTGCAGAGCAGCTCTGAAATCTGGGTCAAAAATAGCGGTAATTTTTCCTCTGATCCTGCCGTTCTTTATCCATGTGTGTAATTGGAGGATCATAATAAACTTGACATCTTAATGAAACCAAAAGGCAAAAATTTCCTGTGCTTCATCAGTAACAGGCTCTGCTTCCATTGCTGAAGTAACCGTTTCAAAATACAGGGTTTAGGCATACTTCATATGACAGACAGTTCTCGTAAGGATGTATTCCAAATACGTATATGTTCCATTATGGGGATTACAGGATAATATGGGAATTGTACATTTGCAAGAAAGGAAGTACAGACTCAAGAGCTCTACCAAGGTGACCAGTAAGAGACTATGAACTTGCTCTGTACACTGTGGTTAAGTGCTGAATTAAACTAACATTCTTAACAATTACATTTTTGTTATGGAGAGCCTGCAAGCCTCTACCCAGCATGATATCAACAACAAATTATTCTTAATACGCTTAACTTAGGGGTATCACACTTGGCCCAGATCAACACCTGCAAGATGAGGGCATAATTTATTTTAGCCTGTGACAAGCATTTTTAAGTCGGTGCAACTTGGATAGCTCGAAAGGAAGATCCTTAGCCCTCCTTCCCCCGGTGGAAAGCCAAGCTGCAGTTCAGAGTGCCTCGCTCCCCACTGGCAGCCAGGTGACACCAGCTCTTGCCAGGGCAGATTCGCAGTTTGATGTTACCACTCACCAGCATGGCACTGCACCGGGGCGGCACAGCCCAATGCTACAATGACACAACACTCCCCAGCCCGGCAGAGGTCCAGAAGGGCTGATGCACCGGGAGGCAGGCCAGCACCTACCCACATGGCAAACACCGGGGTGCAGCACTGCCACCGGAATCCTGGGCAGCACCGTCCCCTCCATGCTTCCATCCATAACCACCTCAGTGCCAGGGTTTTATTTCAGATACCTACTAAAACCATTTTCTGTTTGGAAACAACAGTTGTCAAGTAAAAGAAATTTATCAAGGACAATAGGAGGCACACTATGATACGGCTGGGCAGTGTCTTGAATACAACCAATTGGCCAAAATCGCCAACAAGGATTAGAGACGTTTGCCTCAGTTTGTGTCAGCCCACGTTGAGATGTCTCAAGCAAGCCTGATTTTGAGAAACTTTACCTGAAAAATCACAGCCCTTTGAAAGCATCTCTAACTGAGCACTTAAATTCACTGCTCATTTTGGGAAAACTTAGTCTGCAAAGATGATTATTCTCTTCAGCTTTAATTCCAAGTGTTATATCTGAGATGCGTCAGTGCCTCTCCACTAAGTTATTAATAGGTTTCGTTACAGCAACGCCACTTTATTTTTGTGTCATTCTGTTTAGCGCTCATGTAAATTGGGCACCGCGTGACAGCTGCTCCACTGGGAAAAAAAAGCTGCTGCACAGAAAAGATCAAAAGCAACAGAATTCATAGCCAATAAAGCTGCAGACTTAGTAGACAGGCTATGAAGTCTAAACGGAAAAGAGACCAAGCTAACCGTTTTGTGCACCCTGCTCCTTTCCCAGTGGAGATCGCAGCAAACCAGCAGCAAACATTTCTCCTTCTCCCACGTCCTCTTCTCTCCCTCCCCCCCCAGGCTCTGGGTGCTAATTGCTATGATAAAAGGGAAAGCACCACAAAAGGCACAGAATATATAGGACATTTTGGTAGTCAGCAGTAACAGGAAATCCAGCAGCATGCTTGTAATTGTTCGACACAGCTGTGAATTTAAGACAAGTGAACTACAACCTGCATGCATGCTCCTCCTCCTCCTCAGCCCTGCCTGGTGCTCTGCACCAGACATCTGGGGCCACCATGTCCTCTCCGTCCATCCCCCAGCATCCTCCCATCCTGAGCAGCAGCTTACGCAGGCACGCTGCCTTCCTTAGTCTTTTTAACTGAGTTCTCATAAAAATGCACTTGTTTGGACACCAATTAAAGATTTCCTCTTCTGTTAACAACCAAGCCACTCCGCAAACATGCAAAACCACCAGGCTCTAAAACTGAGACCAACAGTCAAAGATTTCCTGTCTGGTGAGGTGTGGATAACTTTTGCCCTCTTCCACTCCCCAAAAGGACAATCTGTGAAATATTTTAACAGATGAGGATTCTAAGTTAAAGACAAATTTAATTATTTCTGTAAGAAAGTTCTGTTGTGGGTAGTGCAAAGGGCCCAGTCTCCCCTACGAAAACACACATATTTAGAGAGCTGTATAGCAGGGAATTCATTTGGAGAGTATTTTCATGTTGTCCTAACTTGTTTAACACCACAAGTCAAGAGGAGGTTGCTTTCATCAGCCAGGCTGTGTAACAAACAAAGACCAAAACTGGTCAGGCTGTTTCGTAGATCATCATCATCTTTTCACTACTGTTTACATCACAGCCTCTCTTGCATAGGTATGTTGAACTAGGTATTTGCTAAGGGCACAGAAGAGCAATTAAAAACGAACAGTAGTTTGCTGTACAGTGCTGCACAAATTCACGCTGGCACAGCTTGTGTCTATCAACACACAGGTTTCCATATGCAGCGAGGGCTTTAAAGATAATTTTTATTAAATTAGTAATGTTGGTCAAATTGCAAGAGATTTTTTTTTTTTTTTTAAACAACAGCTTTAGGAGCAGCTTATCCAAACCACAATAATTTTCAGTAAGTCAGCAAACCAGAGCCATCTAAAAAATGAGCAACACAAGCAACAGGTTTCCCTTCATTGCTTGTCATCTCCTAAAGCGTGCTACATGTCATCATGTTCTACCAGCAAGTGATTTCTAGGCTGATTCACTAATACAAATTTAATTTTATATACTTGTTTTCAGGAGCCCACAGAGTATCTCATTTTATTAACACCAGTATAATGGCAGCTATACCAATTTATTGGTCCTTATACTTGCCAAAGAGTTGTACCACCTCCTAGCTCAGGCAAATGCTATGGTTTGAATTTGAAGTAACAGATTACTGTAAATAAAATGAAAATGCCCTGTGTTACCAGATCAAAGGATTTTGAAAAGCGGTTTTCTTTCTGTTTTTTTTTCTTCCCCTTATGTAGAAGAATACCAGCTAGAACAAAACTCTCAAAAAACCATAGCCTCAACATACTAACAAAGCCTTTAATAGCAAAAACTAAAACCAAAGTGGAGTTAATCCTCAAACTTTTGATTTTTTAATTAAGCCCTTCTCCCTTTGAGAGTATAACATAAATGACTGGCACAAACTCACACAATTTCCAATAAGGTCTACAGATTTATTCCAAATAGCCCACTTCACTACTCATCAGATATGCATACTTGTTCACAGGATTGGTTAAAAATAAACAAAACAACACAAATGTTAAGAACACAAAATCACCGTTTCCTTGCTTCCCCCCTTTTAACTCTTTTTTTTCTTCCTCTACTCTTATCCAAGTAAACTGGGACTCTGATCAGGAGGTTTTATGACAGTCTAATGGCCAGCCCCTGCAGAGCTGGGTCTCTGTGTGACTTGCACCAGCACATGCCAGCTGTGGCACGTACACGTGAAGAGTCTGGCCGGCTGCCCTCTTGGACAGGCCAAACGTGGAGCTCAGATCACTCTCAACAGGCACAGGCATCACAGCACTGGTGAAAGACAGTCTGGCCACCTCCTGCATGGAGGCTCACCAGCTTCCTGGCCCTGGACACTGCCACACCATGCCCTGCGGCCCCCAGTACCCGCAGGGCAAGCCCAGGCCCTGCACACAGGGATGGCTCTGGGGGGCAGCTTGCTCTCCTGCAAAGGCTTTTCCGAGTGTCTGGTCGCTGTGTGACAGAGGGCCGCATCCATACCTGCTTTGTTTTGCCTTGAGGAGGATTTCAGGCCAGAGGCCATGCTTTGTCTCTCTTGCTTCCCCCCACTCCAAGTGTTAGCATCACATGCTCCTAATGATGCAAGTAAACGTGAGTAAATCAGATCACTCACCCTTGTGCTTCATCCCCCAGTAAACCGCAGGGTGCTCTGCTCAGCAGGCATTTCTGTCTTGAGGGTACTCGATGTACTTTACAACTTCGCCCAAATTATTCCTGTTTGACTTTTTAACCCTGAAGTCACCCCCTAACTCAGGGTACTCCAATTTGATACCCGTAAGTTTAGACGTTTGTACTTCAGGTCTTGGTTTTGAACACTGCACTTTGCCTCTCCAAAAGACAGTACAGATGGGACAGATAATAAGAGTCTTATTTTTTATGTCCAAGCAAGATATTTTCAAGAATTAAGAATCCCTGCTGGCTGGTCCTCCAGTAAACTAACAGCATTACCTTTGCAATAAAAGGTCTAGAATACAGAAAATGCCACAAGGGTCAAGTGAGACCCATACTTCCCCAAGTGGGGGAGCTGAAACTCTCCAACAAATCTCCATGGTGTATATGTTCATTATGATTTTGTCACTGATGGACTGACGGCATATGCACATGACAAACTGTCACTGTTGATACCAATGAACCTGTACTGCTCTAACTCCTCCATGCAGACAGCCTGATGGCAGTGTAGCTTTTCTATTTTAAAATTTCTTCAAAATAAAAGGCAGAAGCTCAGCAGAAATATATTACTGGCATAAACATCCTCACAGATTTTTTTTTAAATATAATTTTATGTTAATATTCTTAAATTCATATTACACTATGTATGTAAATCAGTACCTAGATGTTTAATTAAAGTTATGCTCTTGAGCCAATGGACCAAGTCAATCCACTGACTTTCTGTGGAGGTCTATGATCAAACTACAACAGAAAAAAGGTTTCTTGTGTTGTATTAGCTTAACTTAAGAACAAGACCAGACAACGTGACCTCAGCTCTCATCTTAAAAGTGCATAGAGGTAATGGGCTACAGCAGAGTGTCCCTCTGAAGAAGCATTATGAAAGCTCTTAAATTACATTTAGCTAATGTGACCGAGAACAGCACCCTCTTTTCCCTAGTTAAAAAAACCCCACAATTATCTCTTCACATCATGGCAAAAGTAAAGACTCAAATGTATGTACTATTAATGAACCTAATTATCAGAAAGCACATCAGCTGAACGATTTGCAGAGAACTTTCTTCCCCATCCCATTTAAAGACAGTGGTTACAATAAGCTAAATTCTACTTCTCTTGCTTCTTTCAGACTTCTCAAAGCTCTATGCAACACACATCATCTTTCTAAACACTTGAGTAAAATCAGCAAATTATCGCATCCTTCCTTTCCATCTAACAGGACGTCATCATTTGCTAGCAGACAGAAAAGCTCATTTTCCAACTTCTCTTTTCTATGCTGCCCTCATCACTCACCAGGTGTCTCACTCAGCAATTTTTAACAAAATACCACATTACTAGAGCAACGTAATTAATATAAGTATACCCTTCCAACATTTTGTGATGTTGGTAGTCACAAAGAGCACTACTGTTAGCAGGTCTCTGTGCTACGTAGTGATCTCTGCTAAGAAGAGCTAGGTTCAATGCAGGCCTAGAAAGAAAGTGCTTAAACCTCTGCTATGTTTGACCACAAATAACACTCCTATAATCACAGTTCCTGAGAGTACAACAACTGGCTATTACCTGGGAGAAGCTCCAGTGGAGGCACTGAAATTACATCAGTCTAATTACGAGGAGAAACTACCCAAAGGAAAAAAAAAAAAAAGAAAAGATAGGTGAAAATAAATGCTAGCGTACCAGATCTCTCAAATGCAAGTGTTTTGCTGTGAAGACTGTAAAGTGAAAGCTCACCCGCGCCCAAGAAGGCACATTACATGTGCCATAGCACTGCTGCCCTGTGCAAGTGTAGAAAGGCACTCTCCCATGCATGCCTCTAACTTCCACTCCACTGTGTCTATCAAACCACGCTCCAGACTCAATTTTTAGCGTGTGGAGGCCCTGACAGCCAAAAGTAGGAGGACTGTGCTTTCCCCCAAATCCTCTTTTAGGTGTTGCAAGTAGAATCTGTTACTAACAGATCGTGAAATGGAATGGCAAAAGGCCAGGCTAGCTAGAGATGTTTGGAAAACGAACATCGCTATTGCATAATATTGTGAAAACTGAGATTGCTATTTACAGAGTACTTACACTGTAAGATCAGAAGCTGTTCCACATGAGATTGTCTGTGTTTCAGTACTCCCACATACACACTGGAGATTTCATTGGAACAGGATTCTCCAAAGATGAAGAAAAAATCCAAAACCAAACAGGTTGTATAGAAGTGGAAGCTCCCATAAGAAAGAGTAAGAATCACAGAAATTGTTAGAGTTGGAAGGGACCTTAAAGACCACCTAGTTCCAACTGCTTGCCATGGGCAGGGACACCTTCCACTAGACCAGGTTGCTCAAAGCCCCATCCAACCTGGCCTGGAACACTTCCAGGGATGGGGCAGCCACAGCTTCTCCAATATTGGAGACCAGCGATGTTTACCATCCTTGTCAACAACATGGACTGAGTGCACCCTCAGCAAGTTTGCCGATGACACCAAGCTGTGTGGAGCAGCTGACACGCTGGAGGGAAGGGATACTATCCAGAGGGACCTGGACAGGCTTGAGAGGTGGGCCTGTGCAATCCTCATGAGGTTCAACAAGGCCAAGTGCAAGGTCCTACGTCTGGGTCAGGGCAATCCCAAGCATAAACACAGTCTGGGCGGAGAATGGATTGAGAGCAGCCCTGAGGAGAAGCACTTGGGGGTGTTGGTTGATAAGAAGGAATGTGCACTCACAGCCCAGAAACCCAACTGTATCCTGGGCTGCATCAAAAGAAGCGTGGCCAGTAGGGCAAGGGAGGGGATTCTGCCCCCCTACTCTGCTCTGGTGAGACCCCACCTGGAGTACTGTGTCCAGCTCTGGAGCCCTCAACATAAGAAAGACATGGACCTGTTAGAGTGGGTCTAGAGGAGGCTCAGAGGGCTGGAGCACCTCTCCTGTGAAGACAGACTGAGAGAGTTGGGGTTGTTCAGCCTGGAGAAGAGAAGGCTCTGGCGAGACCTTATAGGAGCCTTCTGGTACCTAAAGGGGGGCCCACAGGAAAGATGGGGAGGGACTCTTGATCAGGGACTGTAGTGATAGGTTGAGGGGTAACGGTTTTAAACAGAAAGACATGAAACCCTGGCCCAGGTTGCCCAGAGAGGTGGTAGACGCCCCATCCCTGGAAACATTCCAGGTCGGGTTGGATGGGGCTCTGAGTAACCTGATCTAATTGACGATGTCCCGGCTCGAGGGGACTAGATGATCTTCAAAGGTCCCTTCCAACCCAAACTATTCTATGATTCTAACTGTGATGGAGACAATTCAGTAATTAATATGAACATCTTTCAGACTTTACTGCAGCACACCTGTGAGATAAAACATTATTATCCTCTGTACAGAGATAGAAAACAGACTGAGATAGGCGAGGTACAGCCTCAACCACAGTTAGTCCATTTAGGGAGTGGCAATAAAAGTGCAGACAATTTTGAGGAATAAAAGCGGACCTATGAGAAGAGACTGAAACAGTATTTAGACCAGTTGAGGAATAAAGTATGCGCTCTTGGTGGAGGTAATAGGTTTTAAATACATAAAAGGCTGCTGCAAAGAAAAAATAAACATTCCAGCTTCCAGGTCCTTTGAGGGCAGGACACGTAGTAAGGATTTGATTTTTTTCCCTGTTTTGAAACTGAGTTAAATATTAGAAAAAAGTTTTAAAGGTAAAGTCAGTTCAGCAATACAACAGGTTGCCTGGAGAGCCTGCAGAAGCTGCGCTGCTTGGGGCCTTTAAGAACAGGTCAGCATCCTACAAGGGCATAGGCATGCACTAATGCAAACTGATGTTACCTTAAGGCAGAAGACTGACCTTTTTGCATGCTTTCCACTTCAAGATTCAAAGATGAATCCAGCCTCTTGGGGTAATCAGTAGGAAACCGAACCTCGATCTCTGGAGTCCCAGCCCATCCTCATAATTATGGTACCACCCTACCAGCTAATAAACGACTGCATCTTCATCTGCCTCCAAAGCATGAAAATGCAACAGCTTTCCTACTACAGTGGCACAGTCGACAAAACAAGAGCTGGCACAAAGCGGAATAAGTATCTACATTCAGACTACCAGTTGCGATCACCTTGCAGCACATTGAGCTAACAGCAGCAATAGAACTCAATTCAGGTAAGACCTAACACGGAGGTATACCATCATTTCTCCAACATCAGCTGCCTTCCCCAGATTTGCCTGGCTGTTACCGTACTGACAGCACTATGCAGGAGTCTTTGTAAAAGAATATTAGGCTAGCTACGCAGTCTATTGTCACTCTTCTACCACCCTTCAAATTCTAGCGAACTTTATCTTCAAGGCTAACCTATCAAGTAGATCGAATACATAAGGAAGATAACAATACACCTGATTGAGGCTTATTTTTAAGGAAGGTGTAAGGACTCCAAATACAAGTATCACATTTCTGGGGAAGATTTAAGTTACACATTACTTTCATATGTTTTGCTTAGCTTTTGCATTTTGATCAACTTAAATGATTTTCATTTTCCCTGTCTAATTAGCTTGCCATGGGCTAGCACTGTGTTAGCAATGAGAACACTACAAGCAATGGTTAAGTACATAAGAATCTCCGAACAGATGCTTACCTCTTGTCCCATGTTCCTTAAAAGACGGAGGGAAATCCGTCTTAATCAGAACTAAACACTATCCCCCACATACAACTCGAGAAAAGCTTCCCAGAAATATTGTGATTACTATAAAGCTTCGTCATCTTTGTTCCCATATTTCGCAACAGCAAACATGCACGTAATTCTTTGCTGCAGTGAATGCAAACTTGCCAACACCCTTCCTTTTCACATGCCCTTTTTTTTTTGTCAGTAACCAGTTTATTTCATGCCCAGGGTCAGCACAATGCTGTCCCCAACATTTGCTTTAAAAATCAGAAATAATCAAAGATGAAAAAATCTTTCTGTAAATAAATCTATCATAAATTCAAACTGAACAGGATTATTGTGCTTAATGCACACACACAACTCAAACATGACAACCCACAGATGCAGAGACTTCTACCAAGAGGCAATCTATCCTCTCCTCCTCTCCAACTCTGTCCTCCCTTTGCAAACTCTATCATTTCAGTATCAACAGAAAAAAAATTAGCAGACCAAACGGCGCTACAGGATTTTTGTGGGAGTAATGTACAAGTCTCTTTTTTTAGTCTGTAAAGCTCTGAACTTGAGTGCTCAAAAATACCTTGGAGGAGAGCACTCTGGATCAGAGAGCTCCTGGACGTTGCCCTCGGCATTTCCCTAAAAGCCAGCAAAGACCACTGGCACTGTAACCTTAGCTGGGGCTCACTAGATAAAAGGCCTGAAGCTCTGACTTTTGCTGTAAGCATCAGAGCCTCATGACTGTTCTGTCAGCCAGCAAAGGCTAAAAACCAGCCAGGATACAGTTCCTTCTGGTGAGGGTTTCCCCTCTTGCTCCATCTTTTCTAATCTCTGGACACACACAAAGCATTCAGTCCCAAAGGCCACAGATCTGTTATGCAACCTGCAGCCAAGGCCCTCTGTTCTTTGCTTCAATATTTTAGCAGTCTTTCCTTCTTACAAGTTTCCTGAAAGCAAGGATGGATAAATGAAACTCAGAGTTGCTTTCCTTTCTTATTGAAGATCTACACCCCCTCACCGCAATGGTGAGAAAGGATGAGTGAGCTAGTGCATCTTCCCTCCAGTGACCTCAAGTATCTTGCACAACTACAATATATTTGTCTTTGTGGTTGGGAAGCAGCATAGAAGCATGCAAGACACTGGGAAGGACAGGGAGCATTACTGAGATGACAGATTAGCTCAAAGGACTGACAACTAACGAAGGCCTGGCTGCTGCAAGCTCTTTCCATTGTTCACTATCGACCAAATGATCACTGCTCTTGCACAGCACAGATAATCAGTGCGTCACTCCCATAAATAGAAGCGCATCCTGTGCTGAAACACTGACCTAATACTTTTCCAATAGTTACAAGACCAGACTTTGTGTTCTTTAGCCAAAGGTCAGTTGCTCCCCAAAGTGTATTATTTAAAAGGAAATAAAAAATGTTTAAGTTTCTGAGCAAGTGGAAGGGTTCTGTGTTTGCCTGGCAGTGGCAGAAGGAGCAGAGTGGCACTGCAACAGGGCTGGAGGAAAGAAGAAACATTAATATTGATCACAGAAACAGCCATTCAGCCATACCATATGCAGTACAAGAGCACATGAAACGGATGCTAGATCTTACATTCTACACTGCTTTATCCAACAAAGCCAACAGAAATTTAGTTTTTACATCTATCTCAGAGATTGCAGGCTTAATACACACATATAAACGCCAAATTACAAGCTGGGGCCAAGCAAGAACTTGTTGTTATGTACTCAGGAGAAAGTAGCTGGCGCTGTGCGGTAGGTTTTTATTTCACATTAGAGCTAAAAACACACATCCCCAGTGAGGGCCACCTCTTCATGTCAGTCACACAAAATCTCCCCACAAGGGAAGAAGGGCAGGGTCATGCTACATAGCACAAAGGCAAAAGAGGCTGATCTTGATGGATGGTTGTTTCATCTCTGCACCATGTAGCATCAAAAACTAGCTCTGTAAGAGCAGAGTTCCAAGGGCTGAAGAGCTTCATTTTAGTTAGCGTGTTCACAGCTCAATTACCTAAATAAATTCTTGTTTGCAGAATAAAAAAAACACCCCCAAAACACACAACAAAAAAACCACAGCACCTTTGTGGGCCACTTCTGGACTACAACTGCATCATTATCTAAGATGCAGAACAGCGTATTCTTCAAGTTTTGAAAGATTCAACACCACCAGACAAACTCCAGCAATGTTCACACTGGAATTTTCTCCACCAGCATAAAGTGAACACTCACCAAATACAAACCAAGAAAATATTAAAAAAAAAAACCCAAACCCACCACTTACCAAATACAAGCAGCCTGGAGTTTTGCTGCAGGCAACAGGTCAGCTGTCGACTAAGCAACATTGACGCCATTTTATCTCTTCTTTACTCAAGAAGACTCAATCTTGAGAGATTTCTTTCTGGCTGATGTTCTGAAAAAAAGAAAAGCAAACACTTATGCACGTTCCTATGGATGCAGCCACTATTAGTATGCCATTCATTTCAATTTCCCCTTTCACTAACTTCAATGTTCAGAGCAGTCTCAGGATTGAGACCCAAGTCTGATGCTAGGTCTTGTTGAGGCAAATGACTTCTAGGCTAAATCTGAATCTCCCAGCTTTAGTGGGGTCAGGGGGAAAAGATCATTATCTTGCTCTTCTCTACTTTCTCTATGTATGTGAATTACATTGAACTTTCAAAAAAATGTTTCCAGTCAGTCTCTCAAGCCAATCTGTTATTTTGATTCGACCTAAGTTTATGAGAAAAATCTCATCTAATACAAAAAGACAGCAGGTCAAGCACTAGGAAATGAAAGAAAATCAATCCCCTGAAAAAACAGTTTCTATCAATTAATCACATCTCTATGAAGAGAGACTGTGAGAGCTGAGACTGCTCAGCCTGAAGAAGGCTCAGGCTGCATCCCATCAATATGTAATAAAAACCTGATGGGAAGGAATAAAGAAGGAGCCAGGGTCTTCTCAGTGGTGTCCAGTGACTGATAAGAGGCAATGGGCACAAACTGAAATACAGTCGTCTCTGTCTAAACAGAGAAAACCCTGGACAGGTCCCCCAGAGAGGGTGTGGAGTCACCATGCTTGGAGACATTCAAAACCCAACTGGACATGGTCCTGAGCAGCTTGCTTTAGGTGACACTGCTTGAGTAGAGGGCTGGGCCAGATTACTTCCAGAGGTCCCTTCCAACCTCAACCATTCTGTGATTCTACCTCAGCTTGTTAAATATAAATGACCTTGTAAAGTCAACTAGCAAGAACGAAAAAAAACTTCACACTTAGAAGTGAGGTACCCTGTGTTCTGTGTAGGACGCTAGGAGCCTTTTTTGCCTGTACAGAGACCAAGCTGGCATTTTTCACCTCACCCCCAGTGAGTGTAGATCAACCATTTAGTAGCAGTGGACCGAGGCCTGCAGTGCAAATGAAAGGTCACTGTTACCCGTCAACCTCCTGGGACGAACTCATGTAACAAATACGCTCCGAGAGTGGAACTGCTCTTCCAGCAAAAAGAGATCACAGCTTGCTGCTTACATCATTTATGTGCCATCAATAAAATACATAAACAGATGTTGATGACTAGATGCAGGGAAGCAGTTGATCTATTGCTATCATAATAGGAAGTATCTCTTACCCAAAACTAATATATCAGAAATTTAATTTCTGTATTGTCTTTAGCCAAGATACCATTTGCTTCCTTCACACTTGAGCTTTTTCAAAATTGGCAAAGAAAACAAAAAGCTCCTTGCCTACAGAGATCTATTAATTCACAGATTATTAATACTCAGATACAATGAAAATGCTCCGTGCCTTCCCAGACAATCAACATAACACTTGGTTTCACTTAGTTTGCTCTGAGTTCAATTTAAAAGTCAAGGTATTTTGAAATCTGCCAAGGTGAGCAAACACTTGCACAACATTTGTGCGCACACTGGAAAAAGCTAGATCAGCTTCGTAAGGTTTTGGGTCAGAAGTGTAGAGAGAACTAGTTAATTTTTTTCAGAAAAGAGTAACTTCACTTACAAGACAAGAATAATTTATTTCATTCATTAATTTTTCACTCTCAGCTTCTTTCTTTAGTTGTGCTAACTTTTTGCATGATCAACGCGTAAAGAAATATCCCAATACCATAAATTTCTTATCTCATGACCATCCTCTAGGAAAAAACAAATGCGAGTCTAAATCAGTGAGATTACCACTGTGGAAAAAAGCTGTTAAAGGGTGAATCAGCCCAGGACCTCTCACAATGAGTAATCACCTTGACTGATATCCTCTCCTCAGAGGTATTTATCTGGTCTGTACTTCTGCAATCTACGATTCCCTCCTTAAGCCTGCTCTGCAAAGTATTTCTTTTGAAAAGTCTCTTGGAGCCTGTTAAAAGCTAGCACTAGCATGGCTTTGCAAGAACTAAAAAGGAGCACTACAAACATAGCTTCAATAGAAGGCTAGAACAACCCGCCTGGGTTCGCGTCATCGTTCTAGTCCCCTTCAGTCATCTCTTGTAGGTATTTTGCTACAAACTGACTAATCTACCTTTCCCACAATGACAAGATGCCTCTTCACATACAAATCAAATATACCATCTAGTCACGCTACATGGTCTTACCCACCAGCATCCAGGTTTCCCTGCAGTGATGACTCTTCCTTCCCTAGGTGAACTGCTCCTACATCTTTGCTCCCAGAATGTTATTTTGTCTTTTACATATATTTACTGTTTATCTTAAGTCCCTTAATGGTCAAAATACAATTCATAGAAGGCTTAAAAATGCGTTTGGGAACAGTATTGGCTTTCTGAAACACTTGTAGAAAAAAAATTATTGCAAGAGGTTTAAAAATAAAGTAGCTTAGCCCTTATTTTCCTTGACAGTTGTTATATAAAAAGTTTTACCATTTTCTAGTCCAGAGTCAGAATAAATCATGTAATATCACATTTGAGTATAACTAAAATCAACTTCTTTTCCATCTCCATTACACACACAAATTCTTACAAGAGATCAGCTGATGTGATTGGTGTATTTGTCTAAGCACATGTTATTTGGTTATCACAATAACCAATTGAATTTTGCCCCCATAAAACATCTCTTGATCAATTCCCACAGGCCTAGCTTGTTCTAGCACTGCAAGCAGCAGCAGCACAGTTTGCAAGCCAGCAGAAGTCGACTCTCATGCACATGTCAAAACCACAGCAAAGCCACACGCTCCATCACCACGTCTGCTTTGGAGCAGGTGTGTACAGTTTCAGATTCTTTAAAAACCAGGCAAAATACATCCACCAATTTCAGACATCAGACTGTAAAGGGGATGTGAAGGACAATGTTTGGATTAGATTTGTGATTAAATCCCAGCTACCTTAGACCTCAAAGAAGTGAGGCTTTTTTAGAAAAGAGAGATTCACGGAAGTCTTCTCTATAAATATTTTTCCTCTAATGGCAACTGTCTGAGCTGGTGGAGGCCATCGTTACAGATAACTGTACAAAACAGATGTATTTGCATATATTTTTCAAATGTAATTTTGCATTATGTAAACACATGCATTGGCAAATACAGTTTAAGTTACAGTCACATTCTTTTAGTAAGAAAAATTCTTTTCAAAGAGGAAGGTCAGTAGTTTACTAAGCACATGAAACAAGGATACGTGGATTTTTTAAATGCACACAATGTGAAATTGGATGTATTTTTTTTCCAACAGCAGCTCTTAAAATTCTGTACTGAGTGACTATTTCTGACAGGCTAAATTAGTTCCTAGGAATGACAAGAGTCATTCAACAGCAGTAACAGTAGCCTACTGTGAACATATAAAGATGCATTGTTTCTGTGAGATAACAAAATTATGTTTCTTAGGGGGAACGCCTGGAAAAAGGAAGAAGAAAAAAAAACTAGGGAGGGACCCCAACATTCGGGGGGGCTTGATCCAGATACAAGAGCGAAAATATACAAACTAGGAATTTGTACAACATTCTCGCTTGCTAGCAGAGAGGCTAATGCAGCACGATGTCCTCATTTCAGACTGCAGCTTGCAAAAACCTGCCTCTGAAAGCATCTTCGGGATAGAGGCAAAGGTAAGAGGTGAAACAGAGACACTGCAAGACACAGATGAGAAGTCAGCACTGCAGATTTGCATCTCTTTCTTGCAACTCATGCCAAACACACAGAAGCCTGTTTTAAATTCATGGGGGCACATTCATCTGTCCCTCTGCTGCTCCAAACCCATTTAACCAGAATAATTAAGTGGTTTAGAAACAGCCGCACAAGCTGCATGCTGCAATTACTCCACGAGTCCTCACAATATGTATTTGGAGGGTAGGGGAGCAGGGAGGTAAAGGCACATTAATTCCTTCATTGCTGTTTTCCTTCGCCTGACTTTTCTATGACGCGCAGCAGCAAGGGTATCGTCGTGCTCCGTGTTAATTGTAATGAAATTTAAAACAAACTATCTTTTACTCTTGTTTGCTTGGATCCACCTCAATGTGAAAACAGCACAAGGCTTATTCGCTTCGCAAGCTGTGCAGGGTCTGCTGGCAGGCGCAGGGGCAGCAGCCCAAGATGCTGACGGTCTGCCACCCCGCAGACAGCAGTGGCCGCTTCCCCTGCCTCTCGGGAGCCCACACGCAGCACCAGCGTTACGCCTGAAAGCAAAACCACCCTTCCCACAGCACAGCCTGCCCTGGCATCCTGGAGGTGAGCTGGTACAGATGGTTTGCAAGGAGGGTGTTTCTCAAAGTGGTGAGAGAGCTCTTCAGCTCACAGCTCAGCATGCTCTGTGACACTGCACTTTCTGCATCTGTTTTTTTAACAGTGGAAGAAACTGCAAATTGAAAGGCTAAATCAGCTACGGTTTCTGTGACTAAAACAAAAGAACAACATCAAGTTTTTTGTGTTTTTTAACTTCCATGAGCTCGTTTCTCCTTTTCTAACCGCCACAATGCTCCCACACCTGCACATCAGGGCTCTTCAAACAGCGTTTCTGGAAGACAATCAGACTGGAATATATCAGAGGCAAGCTGGAAAGAGTTTGATAATGGGGCCAGGACATGCGCTCTAAGAAGAGGGAGTCACAGACCCCGTCACATAGGCAGTGACTACTGCATGTTAAGTCAGAGATGAGATAAGCAGTTCTGAAAAAGTGGAAATGATGGAGAGGCTACCAAAACCAGAGCTGGATAGAACTGCAGCTTCTGAGCTGAACAGGGACAAGCTTTCCAGCCTCATGATGCTGACCAAGCCCTATCGTCTCTTACTCTGCAACAGCGTGACAGATTAGAGGCAAAAACCTTAACTAGTCCTTCTACATTCTGCATGCCATAAACTCCTGAAAATCCCTTGTTACTCATTTTTTATTATTTTCACCAACTTCTGATGGATAGCGTTCTGTGTCTGGGGCCCACGAAACAGCTGAAGGGCCCTGTCTTAAAAAAAATAGCACCACCCTTGGATTTTCAAAGGCGGGCAAGTCTCCTGGTTTGCACTGTTCATAAACAAGCATCTTTCATGACTTAGGTTATGCAGCTCAAGGTGTTTTACTTCTAAAAACAGCACAAGGAGATCCCAGAGCCTGGAATGTCCCTACAATTTCACGAAGAAATATAAGCATGGGTGAGGTGGAAGACAGCCGAGCCTGTCATCCTTTAAACATAATTACGTTCTTGCTTAGTCTGCATTTGAGATAGAATGGGGCAACCTAATGGCATCGCAGTATCTACATAAAAAGATCATGTATACAGCACTCACTGTTTGAAAATGCACTGCAATCATGAAGTACCATCCCACAGTCCCTTGGGGAGTCGGGGAATGTCCACATCCAATAGATCAAAGCAGGAAAAAATTGAATGACTTAATCAGTTGTTATTGACAGAGCGCAGGGTGACATTAGAAATCCCGACTTACTGCTTTAGCCACTTAAATGTAGTAAACAAAGTAAATAAATAAATAAGCCTGCCAATATGTTGATGTATCTAACTGCAATTCACTTGGTCCCAGAAGCAGAGTTAAGAGTTCAGTGTAGACTATGTAGTCATGAAAGCCTGAGTGCACACAGTGGAATACAACGGTTCTTTTACTTTAGCAGGATTTTTTTTCAAAGGTATATTTCTGAAAAAAAATTGGATTAGCTTACAACAGCATTTGCAAGACGAAGGTTTTAAGCGTTAACACCAAGAATTTCTAGTGATAGCTAGACTAAGGCTATCTCAAATCATCACAGGAATAGGAAAGTCCTGTTAAGAAGTAGTTGCAAGAAAATTTACATCTAGCATTCATGTAAGGCGGGCATTAGATACTCACAGAATCACAGAATCTCCTAGATTGAAAGAGACCTGTAAGAGCATCTAGTCCAATCATTAATCTAACACTGACAAGCCCACCACTAAACCACGTCCCTAAGCACTATATCTACACAACCCTTAAATACCTCCAGGGATGGGGACTCCACCACTGCCCTGGGTAACGTGTTCCAATGCCTGATGACCCTTTCAGTAAAGAAATTCTTCCTAATAACCAATCTAAACTTCCCTTGGCACAACTTGAAGCCATTTCCTCTTGTTCTATTACCTGTTACTTGACAGAACAGGTCAACTCCCACCTCTCTGCAACCTCCTTTCAGATAGTTGTAGAGAGCGATAAGGTCTCCCACGAGCCTCCTCTTCTCCAGGCTAAACAACCCCAGTTCCCTTGGCTGCTCCTCATAAGACGTGCTCCAGACCCCTCACCAGTTTCGTTGCCCTAAAAACCAGCACAAAACAGAGCTCAAACCCTTGACTTCAGAAAGAACAGTACCTAGCACCATCCTCATGAAATGGTGCAGAAAAGAGAAACAAGCTGCTCCTCACCCAGCTTGGTCAATCAAAGGCCACAGCCTCGTACTTCAAAAGCAAAGGTGGTTACAAGGACCCCAGAACATCAAGCAGCAGCTGAGAAACTCAGCGCAAAGAGGGACTCTCACCAACAAACAGCGAGTTTGTCCTTGGAGAGCGCAGGTCACCAGGGCATTTCCCACCAAGCAACACCGACAACAAAACAAGCAACAGCTATCTGCAATGGAAACATGTATCTACCACCAAAATGGATTTTGCCAGAGAAGACTTCACAAGCTGACAGTTGCTTTTGCTGTTTATTCCTCTAATAACCTTAATGGCTTTATGTAGAACAGGATGTAACTGGAAACTCCATGATTGTACTTAAGTTGTCAAGGACACAGTTGTCATAGTTACAAGGAAAGCTCAAGTGTCTGTTATTCATGGTTGCTTATTTATTTATTGACACCAACAGGATCAAACACTCCCACTACTGTTCAGAAGAACAGGAATGGGTAGACTGGTTTTGTCTTTCAAGTCTTGACAAAACAAATATTGCACACAACAGTGTAAGTCTTCCCTAATAAACTGGCTTTTTGCACAACTACCATATCTCACTCCACATTCAGCTGGCATTCAAGTCAGTCTGTTCTGAAAACTGCAGCAAAAGCCTAAAGCAAGATGCAATGCATGAGACAAAAACCTCACGTCCATAGCTTGAAAGTACTGTACAGTATCCATCATGACATGGCAATACCTACCTGCCTAATGAGACCAATAATCAGGTCAGAGCCGAACCACCAGTGAAGCTGGAACAGGCACCTTCAGTGCTTCCATCAAATTTTAAAACTCGCCTACAGTCAGAAGTGTAATTACACCCGTGTCCAGGCTCTCCTCCTTAGATGTCTTCTAAGCAGGGTTTGGTAGTTGGACATGAATACTTTTCTTCTTTTTTTTTTTTAATAATTAAAATATATATATATTTCTGCCCTTGTCTGTTTTCCCTCTCTCCAACAAATATTGGACCAAGAAAACACTCCTGGTCCATAATCCAATGAATAAGAACAAGTAGGAATACGGCACACTAGGATTCAGGTCACCCACTAAACTTTTGAGCAGCTCATGTTTGATTCAAGAGCTACCGGAACAGCTATCCTGAGATACAATGTGCCTACACCTTCCCTGTGAAAGAAATACATTGTCTCAAAAAGGAAAAAATGGGGTCTAAAAATCACTTGCTAGAAATTGGGCAAGTTCCAGATCCACAGCTAAAAATACCTACACAAATGGCATAACTGTAAACAAATATTGGTAAAAACCAAACACAACTAAACTAGTGCTAGCTGAAAATTTTTTTTTTTTTGTCTGTCATTCCTGAATAGTTTCCATTGAAAAAAATTGCACTTTGATATTTCAGTTAACTTTACTAGCGAACTACCCATAAGAACTTCTCTTCAAGCCTGCATATTTTGGATCCATTATTTTACATGCAGATGGCAACATGTCCAAACCATGCCTGCTAATTTCCACACATTTCCCACACCAAAACAGTCCAGCTCTCAGCGGGTTAAACAGCTTAAATTATGACACAGCTGTGCTCTTCAAATTAGTTGCTCCACAAGCGTTCTGTAGTTTTAGAAAAATTACTGTATTGCAAAGTACCCTCAAGTGGAGCTTCCTCCAAGGAAATTCAGTTATATTCCTTGTAAGATTTTATTCCTCAGAATCCTACCACTGCCTCCTCAGAGGTCATGAAAATAGGTAGATAAATAGCATCAAATAAAATATACTGCAAGAGCACAATTTATTCTTCTGCTTCCTCAAGTCATAAAATACCTCACTTGGAGGCAGCCTGCACCAAACCAAGGGAAACGTCTTGAACAGGAGCGAGTGCTCTCATTTCTCAAGGTGACCCCCATTTCAGCTGAAAACACCAAAAAGCAGATGCATGCGGGAGATTTCTTTTACTAGGGGTCCAGCAAACAAACCGGGGAACAGCTTACCATGCGTATCCATGACAGGGACATTTTAACACTGCAGATGCCTGCACACAGACAGAGACACACATTCACCTCTGAACAGAAAGCACAGGACTGCAGCCCTTGCAGGCTCGGCCAGAGTCTGTGCGAACCCCTACCACACGCAGGCACAAGGCAAAGGCACTTACACGACTTGGATGAAGACTCCCTGCAGCCAGCTGGCCGGTTGAAAACGCTGCTTTCTCCTTCACCTTAGAGTAGGCTGCTGCCGGCTGCATGCGTGAGAAATGTCATTGCTGCCAGCTCCCTCCAGCAGCCGCTCGTGACTGCTGGCAACGAGGACAGGCATCATACGGAGGAAACCCCAAGCTGCCACCCTGCAGCTTCGCTGGGGGGAATGCCCCACTTAACGAAGGTTAACGAAACCCACTCCTGCAAGCTATACCCCAGGCTCAGCCAAACCCAGCAGAGAGTCATACCCAACCGAAACTGAGATCATCTGGCTCTGCCCGTTGCACTCCAGTACCTCTGGCACATGGGTGTAGCCCATCAGCTCGGGCCCCTGGGAGTCTGAGTTCACCTGAATGCCTTCTCGGCAGGTTTCTGAAAATAAATTCTTGAGATGCAGAGCCAGACTGTATTAACATCTGACCTGGCCCCTTAGTTTTCAAGAATTGTGGAAGCTGAAGAACAGGTTTTGTCCTTAAAACCCTTCATTTTACTCTGGTTTGCAAACGTCCCAAGGGTGACACCCGGGCACACAACTATCAGAAAATAACCTTGGTTCAGTTCAGTTCCTTCAGGTCGCGCGCAGGCAGTCCAACAGCCAGCACACATCCTCACGCCACCTCCTGCCGTGCACTGGGTGAGACAGGGAATGGAGAGACGCATAGAGAACAGCAGCAGCTTGGCCGCATCTCTTCAGGCCAGTGGAAAGCGACCACAGGGTGCCATGGCAGGGATGCCATCGCCAGGTTGCCATGGCACTGGGGACAAGAGGGAAGATGTGCCAGAGCGCAGGAAAAGGCTGAGCCGCTTCAGATTTAAATCCCTGTGACAGCGTTTCAGCTGAGCCACTGCACGGTTGCTGTGGCAACCAACGAGTGAAAAATCACAGAGGAAATCTGTAATTATTACAAGCGAGATGGTGACTTACCCACTTCAGTAATCAGGGCATTACAAGGACTGGAGCCGAGGAGGGGGTGATCCACACGCCCCGACAGGCAGGGCTGCAGTGCAGCAGGCAGCCAGGGGCCGGATCCCAGCTGCGGGACCTGCTTTACGCCCTGTCTCCCATCAGCTCCAGCTGTGGGATGCGATGTTTCAGCAGGATGCTTTCCTAAGCGTGGGGCTTGAAGGCTGCCTGAGGGGCTGTGACCGAAGCGCCTGCCCCAACATGCTGCAAGGAGGGAGAGGAGGGAGCAGCCTAGTCCTCAGGGAACCAGAGCGAGCCCAAGACGCATGCTGCCTTGGCTCAGCACAAGCACAGTGCAGCACAGGAAGGGTCTAAGACAGAGCAAAGGACAGATATCGGAAGCAAGTGACAAAGACAGACGATGCAATTCCTGTAGGAAGCAGCTAAGGTCCCTGGCAATTTCATTACTCCAGTTTGTGCTGCTCTCACAGCACCACACTTTCTTCTTCCACCTTCTCTCAGCACAATAACAGCAGGAGTATTTATTTGGTTGGGGTGGATGTTGTGATACTTACTGTACTAATACAGGAACAATAAGGGACAGAATGTCATTCAGGTAGACCAAACACACTCTGCAGTCTCTCTCCACTGTAACATTATCCTGACACAGAAAATTTACACATCCATAGATGTGATGCCAGCATCCACACAACCAATTTATATCCACTGCAGGAGTACATGGTTTAAAGGCACCATGTTGCTCTCCAGAGCTCTTCTACACAAATGGACAATTGATCACCATCCAGACAAACTGCTAATGAAAACAACATTAACACCAATGAGGGAGGGAATCAGATGTGGCTAACTGCTTCGGCTCCCTTCCCCTTCGCTGTAAGACTGTGGCCTGGATCCCATGTGAGGACTATCAGCTGTCAAGAAAGGAGCCCAGACTGTAGTCATTTATAAGACAGATACCATACTACCCCTAAGTAACAAGCTGTTGATTTGATCCAAATTAAAGACTGAAGCCAATCCCTCATCTTCTTCACCATTTAAAATCTGTTATTAATTACATACACAGACTGTGAATGGCATATTTAAACTGGCCTGTACTGGTTGCCAGGCAGTAAAACAAACTGCTGACTCTAAACTGAACTTGTTAACTAGCTAATCTACCACAGAAAGTGCAATAGTCTTATTCAGACAGATGGTTAGCGCAGGGACACATCACAAAGCAGACGGGGAAGGACTGAGAAAAGTTGTAGGTTTTTTTACACTCGTCATGTATAAAACATTGGATTCAAAGGCAATGTTTTGTATCAGTAATTTATTACGACACTTATTCAGTGAATAATCAAGATTACAGCTCCTAAGGGTGCACTCCAAGGAGACTGAGGTATGGCAAAGAAATTTTTGTGCCTCTGCTGAGTGCTACCTTACATGATGTGAGGCCAAACTCATTAAACAAAATTATCTTGTATGAAAAGTACTGCTTATTGTGAAGTGCTACAGCGGTGCTAACAATTTATATGACATCATCATCTAGCAACTCCAGCCAGCATTGTGCCCCATCATGCCAAGCCACATCACATCCAACTGCTTGGAAACTCATCCTTCAGAGAGAGAATAATTCAGTAGTAAACTTCTATTTGTAGTTGATTTTTTTTTGTTTCTTTAACCCTAGCATCAAATGGCTCAACACTGAACTGTCACTTCCTAGGTAGGACATAAGTTCTTGCTGCTATGTATGGCTGCTTTCACCCCCTTCGCTCACATTCCCTCCTTCAGCCCCTCCATATCCACCATTACCCTGCCTGGCAGGCTGGACACACAAAGAGGATGACAACGACTCATGTAAGTCCTGTTGCAGGGCAAAGAATGCGGAAGTCCCAGTCATTCTTATGTCAGTGATTTGAAGCAACTGTAATTGCTAAACACTTAAGATGTATTAAAAATGTGCAGTTCACAAAACTGTGGATTGTAACAAGAAAGCCATGGACTTCCCCTTGACTTAATCAAGAGAACACTGGTAATGAGATCTAGTTGAATAGTCTGTCATTGGAAAGGACATTGCCAGTCACCCACAATAAGCATATAACCTGCACTGATACGCAGTTTTCCAAGCTTTCCAATACTTGTTACACAATCTTTCACTGTTAGAAGATAATCTCCTGCTTTAGCAGAATCAAAAGTATGTCCTTCCGTTGTTAGATATATTTTTTATGTACCAATACTACATACATCCTTCTGAAATATACTGTGATGATAGAAGGCAAAACAGGGATCAAATTCTGGCCAGGCTGGTCCACAAGACCAAGTAAAAGCACAAGGTTAGTATAAAGGATATTGTGCTTTTATGGGACATATCAGAAGGTTTAACTATGTTATCAACTGCTGGATTTCACTGCAAACAATGGGAAATTCCTCCAGAAGCAACTCTATTGCCCTCCTTAATCCCTGCCTCATACTCTAGAATGCATCTGCTAGAATTTGTTAGGAAAAACAAAGCATTTCAAACAACACAGAGCTACAGTACTTGAGAAAAATTCAGTATCTAGAAACAGCAGCTCTAGGGTAGAGACAAAATGTCAAAATGCTAAACGTCATATACGCTTGCAAGAAATGGGAACAAAACACAGTATCACAAAGTAGAGGGCAGACACGCCAGGATACTCAGCACCAAGTCCTAGTCCTCCTTCAAAAAACAGAGTTGGCACAGGACTAAAAAGCAGGGTCTCAGGACCCCTAACTTGCATGAAGAAGAAAAGCAACACCCCTTTTAAGGGCTTGCCACGTTCAGAGAAGGAATAAAGCACTAACTGCAGCGTCAAATCAACTTTTAGGTACTGTGAACAGTAACAGTGATTACTAGGTTCACTTTAAAATATATTAAAAAACCCTTTCAATGCAGTTGGAAGAAAACAAAGAAAGACCATACAAATGTTGACCCCAAGTTATAAAAATCTGAGCAAACAATTTGCAGAAAGAAGCATGAGTATCTTATTTGGACACGGAGGATTATCATGAAGGGCAAACTAAAAAATAAAAGGAAAGACTGGGATTGCTTAGCTTTGCAGGAAACCCAACACACTGCAGCTTTTCCAACCTATGGCTAATCAGAAGACTGCTTCCTACCCCAGCACATTCAATAACATTACACGAGCATACAGAGGTAGTTTTTCTTCTTTGAAAGAAGCAAAAAGCCACATGAAAAAAGTGGAATTCACTGCAATCAATACCACCAACACCCAGGGATTTCTTTGGCAGGCAGATGCTCACCTTAAAAAAAAATATCAGAGGTTGTATGTGTGCAGGGGTACACCTGAACTGCACCTCTGTTACTTACAAATCAGTAACTGGTGTAACTTACATTGACACAGGGAGACTGGGATCACCACCCTCTGTTCTGCAGATGCCAACTGCTTTAATTCCCATCAAACATGAGAACTTCATATTTGGAAAGAGAAGAAGAGAAGGGATATAGGAATTAAGCACGACTATGAATTTCTACTATTCAAAAGTCCTATTATTGCCTGTTTATTCAGGCAATAGGTGGAAAAGAACAGCAGTTGAGCAGTTTTCAAAACAGTTTAGGGAACATAGATACATACACAGTGTTAATCAATAGACTCCGTGGCTAAATTCCCTAGTATGTTTTACAAATTATTTTTGAGCTCCAGATGGACAAAGAAACTAGTGCCAATATGATTCAGCAAAAATACATATTTCTAAAGTGGTCCTTTTTACTTCACTAGGCCCATTCACAAAACTGTAGTTGTGAATGAGAGAAAGCATTCTGTTGAATTAAAAGCAAGGTAGAAAAACTGGTAACTGGAAGACTCACTGAAGATTACCAAAATCTGGAAGTTACCCACTAGGGAAAAAAAACACATGGCTACTGCATAAACTGTGCTCATTTCCTCCTTATATATATTGCCTATTTGACAAAAATAATGAAGCTGCTGCATGACAACGTTTCACACAAGTACTAAATACTTGGACATGAATTTGAGGAGGTAAATTAGACCTTACTAAGTATGCCAATGGCTAAACTCACTGGTAAAGTCTCATCGAGGTACATCTGTACTGCACCCTCTACTCTCATGGTAACAGTGACACCCACATAAGAGAGTGAGCACTGCTTTTTCAGTCTGGTACCTAAAAGCTATGAATCACATAAATGCGAAGATTCTGTACATCACATTTAGGTAGTTTAAAAGTGTTGGACGGTTTGGGGAACGCTGCTAGTACTGGGCAAATCTTTATAAAAGCTTCTATTACAAGTTGAGCAAGTCCCGTTTAGTTTCTGAGGCCAGAGAAGAGGGACCCGGAATCACGAAACTGTTGAAGGAATCCTCACGTAACTGTGATGCTCAGAGAGGCTGCACAAATTGGCAGTGTGGAAGCAAACCCGGGATATTATTTCAGCTGCTTCTGGAATCACAGAAAATACCCACTATTGCCATTTCATAAAGGAGAAGGCCCATTGGATTGGAATTACAGACAAGCTAAAGCAGGAATGGAAAACAACTGATTTTTAAGAATTTGGGAGAGAACCTTTTCTGGAACATCTACTTACCACCCACATTCCAAGCATGTTTTGAAAGCTTGCGAGAAGCACCCAAAGCCAGCGTCCATGCCACCACCAGCTGGTGCCAGTGCTGCACACCTCACCTCCTGCACCAACCATTTCAGAGCAGCTCTGTGCTGGCTCTACTCACTTCTAGCAACCAAGAGAGCCAGTGGACATCCTGCAGCTCCACAAATATCCCACGAGGAACATCCATGGGTGCTGCAAGGAAACATCTTGCAAATACAGGCTGTAACAATGAATATTAAGTAACAAATCAGCTGGCAATACCACTAGCATTAGTGTGGTGGGACAGGTAGGAGATTGCACTTTCTGTCAAGTACCGCAAAAATCCTGCAACAAGGGCAGAGAAAGGCATCTTAATGTAAGCTGTCCAGTGGCACGGGGCAGCAGCTACCCTCCCTTTTTGCACTGTCAGACAAGCCTGCCTCTGTAACTATAATATTACCACAAAAGGATTAATAAACCCTAGGAATGACTGCTGTATCAAAAAGAGATCAAGGTAAGCCTATTGCCGGTGTAATTTTAAGCAGCTCCCCCAAATTACTCCAGGATGAATACAGTCAGTATGGAATAAGGAGCTAGCAGTCAGGTTAAACAGCTTGTTTATTTATTTAACAAATATTTCAAGGGAAATATTTATCTTTCTAAGGATAGCTCATGAAAGTAAGCAGTGCTAGCACAATGGGACAGCGGAGCACTTCCCTTCAGAGCGCTGTCCTCCATCCTCCTTCAGTGGTACTTAACCTCTCCCTCTCAAGAGGCCCCAAGAGAGTGCTGTCATAGCAGCTTAGAAATACAAATTAAAAAAAGGCAAATTTTTCTTCTTAATAAAATCAGGGTTTCAAATAGATGCAACTGCAGGATTTATCAGTAATCAGATAATTTTTCACAGAAGTTACTAAATCACATGCTTTGATAGCCTTTAGAAGCGCTGTATCAGTATTATCTCAAGCTGCCCCTTTTCCCTTTTTGCTGTTAACTAGTGACAGTAGCTGAAAGATAATCAGAGGTTGAAGTTTCGCAACAGATGAGAGGAATGTGGCTGCAAGCCTGCAAAGCTTGCTTACCAGCCAGAGCAGAGGATCAGTTATGCAAGGCTGCATATGGATTTTGACCAGATGTAATAAACAGTCCCTTTCTCCTCCCTTTTCCATTCAGAACAATAAAACTGGACTTGTGAGCCGTTTCCTATCGTTTATCAGATCATCCTGGAACACGATTTTCCCTGTGTACTTTCTGCAAAGAAAATATGCTTTATGCAAGGTTTGCACCCAGAAATTATGTATGGTGTCACCCAACCAACCTCGGGTTTGCAAGGGTAGTAGCATCTTCTTAGCCTGTTTTCTGAAGAACTTCACTTTCATCTAGCTCTCCTGTCACCTGCATGGCTCAGCCTCACATCCACACCAGAGAGGTTCTCACTTTGGAGAAGAGACATCACCAAACCCTTCACAGCATCCAGTGTAGTCACATGTTCAGCTCAGGGAAAACGAGGTAGACCAGTGAAAGGAAACAACCAAGCAGTGTGAGGAACAAGAGGTTCAATCAGAGTAGCCATGACACTTGACTCACTGTTGAAACATCACCTACCCATGAACCCATGTTCACCATCAGTCCTATCATTGTGAACAAACGAAGTCCCACTACACCAAAATCTACAGAGAGGCAAAAGAACAAACTGAAGTCATCCATGATCATGTCATGGTCCAGTTTTTAAGAATAAAGTAACATCAGGAATCTTACAGGTTGCATCAAAAGGGATATTATCCAATCACCTTCTTGGCCAAGGAAAAATAAAGATTACTGATGACAATTTAAGCAAGTAGTCACTGATCTACTGCCACTGCTAAAAGACACTTGTAAATGAACTGGCATTTTGGATTTCATAATTGGAAGAAAAAAAGCACAAGAGCTATAGTTACTGCAACACACAGATGGTTGCGGGGATCACGGAAGTTCTTCCCAGTCAAAAGCCCCATAACATCATGAATCCAGCCCCTAGCACTGCTTGTCATTATCTCCACTTGTCTCTACTCCCTCTCTCAGTAACCCAAGCTGGTCCTTTTTACGTTTTTCTTCAGCTGCTTTTTACAACAGCCAAGGCAGAAGCATCACATTACAGCAGTTACGGCAGCCACTTATAATAGCCCCTGCCCAAACCATGGAACAAACCAAAGATTTTCGCCCCTGTAACTCCACTACCTGGGAAAACTGCAATGCAAACAAGGAGCGAGGAGTTCATCTGAGCCAAGCTCATCCTCTGTTTTTCTACCTCCACTGGCACACTCTGATTGTGTAATCCTATTTCCCTCTCCAAGAAGCTGCATTGCAGCAATAGCTGTGGAGCTAAAAACAAGGTTTGCTTTATACTGGTGCTGGGATGAGAGAACATTGAGGTGGATGGCAGTATGGTCCATAGAGGGAAAATGCATGTCTCATGCCTGCCGTCTGGGGACCGTCATTGTCAGTATGCTCAGCAGTGTCCTTCGCCTGAAATGATGGGATCCATACAGATTCTGAAGTCATGGCCTCTAGCCTGTCTGCAGCATTCTGTGGTTGGATTATGCTCTGGTCTGTTGCCAGGAAGCATCTTATGCCTGAAGTCTGTCCTGTCATGCCAGAGCAGTTTGTTTTGGCTTCTAAACAGCTTTTTAACCTGCCATATTCTCCCGTTCCCATTGAGGCAATCATTTATGTCATTAGATTTACACAGTGAGCTGTTAAAAATGCTTCAATACAAACTTACTCCCTCCATCCTACTCCCAGTCTCCTAATTTTTTTTGGTGTACATCGCAATACTAGTATTAAGCAAGCACCTGGCAAAAAACGTGTCATTCATGCCAGATGCAGAAATAGAGGTGACAGAGAAGAACAGGATGGCTGGTTCTCATTATTTGGCATCTAACATGAAGAAAGCCTGACAGACAGATTTGGAGGAAACATAATACAAACAAAAGATCTGACTGCTAATAAGTTACACCAGGCTTATTTAAAATACTTAATTTTTATGTTATTTACGTTACTTATTCACATTTTTGTACTATTTCCAGACCAATTTAAAATATACGAGTTGATTTCAGTTGTGTTCACTGTCAAGGGATGCTGCCAAGAACCTCTGTGCACTCTATCCTTTGCTAAAAGAGGAAGCCAAAATTGGCATGCTGTTGTGATGTTTGAAGTCTTTAATCAGTATTGAGCTTGATGCTATACAAATACAAATGAGGGATATTATTCTTTCTTTTCCCTGCAAACTACTTTTTTTTTTTTCCCCCCATTTTCCTCAGCGACTTCTGCAAGCCCTATATTCTTGCATTGCTTCAATCAGAAAGGAAAAGTGCTGGAAGGCAAGAGGTGACATCTCTTGCAAAAAAGCCTGTGGGGTTGTTCATTTGCTGGGTAAGGAGGAGGAAGAGGAAGATATGATTTAATACCAAGATTACAGGCAAGAAAGTTAGCATGAAATCATCTAGCACTAGGGTACTGGTTTCCACGAAGAGCTTACTACCTTGTGCTTTCCCTGGTACGAGGCTTACGATGGAAACCGGGTACTTTAAAATTGAGCCAAACATCAAAAACAGGACATCATGAAAACATCATCACTAATTTATGTCTCCTCCCAACACCCACTGTTTTGTTCTGTGAGAAACCAGTGATGAAACCAAGGTTACAAGGGGAGGAAAAAAAATAAAAGCCCTCAAAATAACACCCTTCCCAACAAGCTATAAAGAAAACCTTGTGCTGGAAATCCACACTCTTTGGTAACACTCTTCCACACCCATAAATCTATCACAGTGCTTTCTAGCCACACAACTGACCAACAAGTAACCCGTACACTCCAGGCTGAGATGCCTGCTCAGATCGCTGGCAGGACAGCCCCTCTCCTCACTGTCTCTTTCCGTTTACCCTGTCCACCCTCCCAGCTTCACTTTTCACATAAGCAGGTCTTTTATCCAACAGGCTAGCATATGATCTGCTGTACCTTCTACAGAGCTATAATGGTCTTCTGGCCAAAAGCATTTGGGTTTAGAGCTGAAAGGTAGGACTAAGAGTCCTTAAACTGGATCCAAGACATAGTAAACAGGCTGGAAAGCTATGTGGGAAGACAGTAGAAATGGAGAGTATGTCATTGTGGGCAGGCTAAAAGGCTTCAGGAAAGAAAATCTGGTGCTCATCACATGCAAATTGCAGAAGAGATGAAAGAAAACGTGAGACACACTAATCCTGATGCCAGGATCCATGCTAACAAACACGTCCGATACAGCTGTGAAAGTGGCACTATCAGTGGGGAATGGAGTGTCAGTTTCACATGGGAACCTGAATTCAAATCTCCCAGCTGACGCAGGGCAAAGTATCATAAGGGAGTCAGCATAAAATAGGAATGTGCTACAAACCAAAGGAAGCACAGGCAGGTTTCTTCCACATCAGTCACCTCCTCCTGTGGGTGTGGAACATCCTTCTGCTCAGGAAGAACATGTCTCAGTGGTGCACTCCCAGTACCATCGCCCTCATGCAGAGGCTCCCAGCAGCTGCCGGTGCCTGCCCAGCCAGGCTGGTAAAGGGCACGTTGCTGCGTCCCAAACAGGCCAAGGCTAAATTGGACTTTACTAGTGTGTTTTAGCAGGTGCCAGGTAAGAATTGCTCAAAGACTGATTACTCGGTCTCTTTGCTGTTATCCAGCCAATTTCCTGCCCCAGATCTAGCTAGGAACGTATTAAAAAAAAAAAAAAAAAAAAGTAGTACTTAAACTATGCCAGGTTTCAAACTCCAGGCATTTTGAGGACATTGCTAAAAAATTCCTACGTAAAATAGAATTATATATGAGTATAACAGTTGCAAAACAATGTATTTTCACTTGTAAAATTAAAACTGAATTTTGCCTGGGGATGGCAAGGAAAATTCCATCCAGAACAAGGAATAGTTTTAAGTGATTCAGACAAGGAAAACTGGAGACAGGTTTAGAAGTTGTTTTACTCTCTGAATTACAGCTGTACAGCTAAAACAGTAGTTTGGTACTCCATCTTGTCACCTGAAGTGTACTTGAGACATACTGACTTTTTACATTAAATCTTCAGCAAGCTGCATTACTCTAAACTGCCCCCAGAAACACCATCAGAATGAGATTTTAATTTTTAAACTACTGAGTTTCACAATATTCACAAGAAGATAAACTCTTCTCAGAGACCTCTGCTCCTTGCCAATGCTGAGTTGTATTTCAGTGAAATCATAAAATCTAAATGGGAAACTCACCAAGTTTGAAGCTTTATTGCCTTTAAAGTACCTTATACCTTGCCACAGAAAGAGTTATATAGTACACTGCCTTTCAGCCAGAGGCCAAAATGAGAGTTTGATACAGTACAATATAAGCATTCATCTACACAAATGCTTTTTTCCTGCATTAAAACTGAGAGAGATTCACTAAAATAATTGCAGTAGACAATATAAAGGGGAATCACTTAAGTCTGAATAACTAAGTTCGCATTCTTGGCCCTTTTCTTCAAGCTGGCAGTACTTCTATTTGAGTGGTTTTAGTGCTTTCTTACATCAACCAGCACAGCGCCGCTTTATAATTTTTTTTAAATAATAAGGGCAGACCTCATCCCTAGGGCACACCTGTGTCCTTGACACTGTAGGTGTGAAGCCTTCAGAAGTACAGCTTCAGAAGCGACTGCAATATACCTTCACAAAGGCAGCAAGGGAGATCAGCTGCTAGCTGGTGCAGTAAAATAATTAAATGACTATCCAGCCCAAGCTAGAACATGTATTAATTTCCTGAACAGAATTTACAACTGTAGAAGCTGCCACACACAAAACACAAAAATACTCCAAATCCTCAAACTACGATGGAAGAACATACCCTTCATTCTGCAAAAAGTGGGATTTCTTTTCAAAAGAAAATCATACTCTCTGAAAACGTTCTCTGCTGCAAATAGATGTACCTCCACTGGACAGCAAGGGAGACAACCTTCTTCCATAAACCAAGAACTGCAACACATAACCAAGGTTCCTACTTGATTTTTCTGCTGAATTTGTAGTATCTGGCTAATAAAAGATGGGAAATGAAGAGCAAAGTATTTTGCAAAAGGAAAGGCAATCTAATACAAGGACATAGTACAGAACCCTACTCCCACAGATCAGAAAAGATTCTGAAAGCCACAGAAACAGTTTAGGACAATATTCTCTGTTTTATACACTTTGCATGCTTTGGAAGACCCCCAGAACACTGATATTTTTGCACAAACACCATACGGTTAAGAAAATATCACTGTTTTTCTGGCCCATAGCTGACATTTCAGGAAACCGGACTGTGATCTGATAAAACAGATCAAAAACATCAGAAACAAAGAGGGGACAGAGATGTATGGCTTTCAAGCAACAGAGCAGTGGCTGGTAGAATTATCTACTTTAGGATGGCAACAGCTCCAACCCCTAAGGCAACCTCTTCTGTTCATAAAGAAAAGGAATTTGAAAGCAGATCAGTCTGGAACAAGAATAGGGTGTTTTCAGCCTCTTGAAAGAAATCTGTTATGTAAGTTTTAAAGCATATCTGCCCTTCCATAGGTGACAGGCCCACATTGATAGTTATCTGTGTAGAGTATTGATGGTCTTTTAAGCCGCAGTGCTCCTGATGTGTGGATTTGCATTACTTACCTGTACTTTCACAGTTTCCTACATGTCAGGTCTAGCTGCTCTCCTTCTGATGGAATCCAGCTCTTTTTTATTACTCTCTCAAATGGGATAAGACAGGGATAAGATACCTGAGTATTTGATTCAGACTTACCATTATGCCTGAAAAACTCTTAAGAGCTTATAAGGAACTGTAAAAGAAGAGTAGGCACTGCTGGAAAAGCCCACTTGAACAAAAATGTTGCACACAGATTGACAATCTGCAACATACAAGAAGGAATCAAATGGAAAACAATAAAGAGGAGAAATGTCTTACGTGAAATCTGAGAATTACCCCATCAAGACGTATTCCTTTCTTCTCCCTGCTCCCTGTGGCAAAGCCAAAGCCAAGATTAAAGGAGATTTATAAAAAACCCAAACAAAACATAACAACGAATGCTATACTGTCCATACAGTACATACACGTACCGCCACTAAACAGACCTTTTTTCTGAGACATTTCCACAAGCTGTTTCCATTTGGATAAGAAAGGAAGGGAATCTTAATTTGTACTTGAAACAGCTAAAAATTTGTAAAAGTGTTTCTGGAATGGACTCTCCATCCTAAAAGTCATAAAACAGGGCTGGGAAGCCAAGAACCAGATCCAATTTGTCTTAGATCAGCTGTGACATCGTCCTAATTCTGTAAACCCTGACGTTATAGTCACCGAAAGTATGAAGTTAAGCAGTAGTAGAGGTAACTTGAGCTGCTTTAAATCAGGCACAGTGATCAGAGCACAAATGAGGAAGAACACCCTGCAGCAGAAGTTACAGCTCCAAGGGCAGGAGTCACCCGTGTCAGGGCTGAGACCTGTGCAGTTATTGCTAGAGTGCTGACAAATATAGCTGTGGGGTATACAAGGCATTGCACAAACTGTTCTGAAGCTTCACTGTTAAGTGCCAAACAAACTGGACAGGGCAAGAGGAACCACCTGGAAGCCTCTAAACTGCCACCAGGTGCAGCAAGAACTGGTTTGGATGTATATATACATGGCCTGTGAGCATCTTAATCCTTCTCTGCTTCTGAAAGAATCCAGATCAGGCCATTTTCCTTTTCCAATGACAGCACAGCTGCCAGCAGGACACCTACAGATTTGTTTGGTGTTTATTTGCATGCTGTGCTTGCTTACTGCCTCCTGGGCATAAATATCCAATTTTATCCACGTACTTCAGTTTACTTTGTATCTGAATGCACAAGATACCTCACTGTACAGTATGCCTCTAAGCCTGTTACTGCCCCGAAGACTAAAGGGCTAGGCTTTGGAGAAAGCAGTTCTGTTGTATTTTTTTCCCCCATGCATTTTACAAGTGGTCGCCTTGCCTGCTTATAGACTCAGGTCTCCATTACCTGGGGATGTCTGCATCGCAGTCTTTTGCGCTCCAGATTGTCCAAGAGGTACAACACAGTGTAATGGCAAAGCACTGGCTGACTGCAGACACAGAAGACCTGAACCTTGATCCTGAGGCCAAAAGGCTACCCAGTAGGTTACTTGCAACAGCAGCTTTCTTTCCCTGTATCTTTCCCAGTTTCCTCATCTGTACAGTCAGTCCAGTGATGTTTACCTCATTTGTGACGTGCTTTAAACACTAAGGATGAGAAACACTATGACATCCAGATATTATCCCTTTTTGCATACGCTGTGCTTTCGCACTGTGAGCTATCATCCAGCTTTTGAATCACTGACCTCCAAGCCTGCATACGTGACTCCAGTCAGAGAAGACAAACGGACCCCAGACACAATTTGCCCAACACTCACACTACTCAAGTAGACAGGAAGACCAATTACAGTAAAAAAAAATAAAAATGAATGCAACAAGAGCTGCAAAAAGTGTCCTCAATCCAATTTATAGTACAATCATGAGACTATAATAGGATTTAATAGGCAATTTCCTTACTGCAGAGCTTCCAGAAGGTAACCCTACTAGTACCTTCCTTTTATACCAGTTGGCTTTCATCCTTTATTGAATTCCTTGCCTCAAATTATAGGAGCCAAGCCTCTTTTAAAAGCCCATGTCCATGAGCCATGCCTGAGTACAGTAGGGCAAAATCCAATTTTTGTAAGCCTGAACAGTCATTACTGATTACAAAATTACTTGAAAATCTTCCACAATAGTTCAGTTTCTTTGCATATTATTCCCTTCCCTGTATTTTATAAGCAGAGAAGGAGAATCATAGAGGCAAATCTAAGCTAGACAAAGGCAAAGCTCTGGCTAAACAGCTACACACTACTTTAAAGCACAAATGAAGGTAACGGAAGTGAAGCTAGGGTGGTGCCAAGGCAAAGCCCGACGTAGTGGCTTGGGTTTTGCATCACAAGCATTAGCTGGAGAACAGGAAACTGAAACCAACTGGTGAATCTCAGCTGAAAGCGCAGCAGCAGGCCTCCATAAACACCATTAGTGAAGACTTCCACTCAGCTGGATGCAACGCGTTAAGACAGGGAGAGCTATATGCAAGGACAACCGTGTTTTCCACACGGCATGCACATCTTTTCTCATGGGTTTTGTGCCCTCGCATTCCCTTCTTTCCCCCTCTCCTTTCCACAGACCTGTGTCAGGGTCCACCTGCTTGTGGGACCCGAGCCCGGCAGAGGGAGTGTGCCTGCAAGGGGCACACAGCGTTACACACGCCACTTCCTTACGCGGCGAAACTCGCAGACAACAACAAATCCTCCTGTTCAGGATGGTTCCCCCGAATCCCTCGGGAATGGCTGCCAGCTGTGCCCTGCCTGGCACCTGCAGGGTCCAGAATCACGCTCAGCTCTGACCAAAAAANCGGCCCCCCTGCCGCTCAGCCCACACCGACACGCCAGCCCCGCGGGAGCCGAGGGGCCGCGGCCGGGTGCCCCAGGAAGGCCCAGCGCCACCCCACTGGCTGCGTGGGGACCGCGAGGGAAGGGCGCCCGGCCGCGGGAAGCGCATCAGAGCGGGGACGGGCGAGGGCAGCCTGCTCTCCTTCCCCAC
>VZSZ01006424.1:2009029-2029025 GCA_013398815.1 Ibidorhyncha struthersii | reverse complement strand
CGCCGGCCCCGCGCGGTTCCGCCGCTCACCGGGAGGTGCGGGGCTGCGTCTCCTCCGGCCGCCGCGCTCCCTGGCGCCGGGCTGGNTCCCCGCCGAGCGCTGCGGGCGCCGGAGGCCGAGGCCGCCGCCGCTTCCTCCCGCGGGCGGCCGATTAAGGACAGAGCCTTCCCAAGCCTTGCCGATGGATGGAGACGCGACTTGTCACCGCGGTCACAGTGCTCTCCTGTAGGGCAGAGATCGCCCACATCGGCTACCGGGGAAAACAAGGGAAACCGAAATCCCGTTGCTGGCACGAGCAGCGAATTTCCTCTTCAAAAAGGAGCTGCCAGCCCTTCTCTTGGCCTGCTCTGCCTCGTTCAGCTCTGTAGGCCGTGATGTACCTGACAGGAGGCAGGGAAGCATATTTGCTAATCGTGATGGGAACCTGGGTCTGCGCTAGTACAGCTTCACAAAGACCCACTGTCTCTTCATTAATTCCTAGTATTTACCTACAGCCACTTCGGACACGCTTAATTTAGCAAACACAGCAACAGGGAAAGTCATTTTGGCTTTTAACTCAGATTAGAAACTTAAATTTAACCTAGTATTGGAGTCAAACTCCAAATTTAAAATCCAAGTCTTCACTAATATTTGAGCCTGGCCTAGAACAAACACCTTCTTCTTGCAGACGGTAGTGGATCGAAGTAGCTAGATGTGACGCATATGGCAGTGACATGCAGATGGCACGTGAAGCCTCCCACCCAACACCATGCATGTACAGAATTCAGATGAGATCAAGTCAATAGCAGAGCTGATGCACCAGTAAGTTTATAGCCAGGATTCAGTCCTCTCTGAAGACACCAGCAATCAACCAACCCTATCATGTGGGAGTGCGACTGCTCACCAATATTAAGCTTTCACTAGTTTCTCTGTAAGCAATGACCCCTTCTTCTATCACTGCTTAGTTCATCTACAGCAATGTGGTGCTTGCAGACACAAAACTACCCTTGAAACTCCCACTCAGTCATAAATATTATTATGTATCTCCACCGCAACAGAAGCCATTGCAAGCACGTTGAATCCTGCCTTCGCTCTCATCTCACAGAATTCTAGGTCTCACTCAAGGTCTTGGTTTTCTCCAAAACCTAAGACCTGGCTAGCAAAAGGCCAACAGAAGCTTCTGAAAAGTGTATCTCCCTCTCCTCTCCTGCGACCAGCGTGCAGGCATCCTCTCCTCTTTCAGATGACTTCACAGGAAAACGTTTGCATTGGGATTTGTAACAGAGGCACGCTTGGTGACGAGACAGAGGAGCTGTCAGGCCCTCCTCAGCCCTCAAGTACCTCCACTGAAGGCTCCAAGGAGTATCCTGGAGCAGATATCCTGACAAAGCAGCTGGAGGCCACTAGTCAGGAGAGCTGAACAGAACACAAGCAAGGCAGGAATCCTGCAGGCTCTGAGCTGCCGAAGCTGCTGTTTTTGCTGCAAACACCACGGACTTCCAGATGGTGTCACAGGACCCCTCTGTCCCTGCACGCATCACTCAAGGCTGGGCCACCTACGCCTCTTCATTTCCACTTATTGTAGGCAGAACTCTTACATCTGCCACAGTTTATTATGATAAGAAAGATTTAATGGTCCAAAATTGCAAGAAAGGTGGCAGTTTAGCCCTTAAGAAAACTTCTGCAGCAGAAAGGATAATGAAGCACTAGAATAGATGGAATACAAGGTGTCTTACATGAGAGGCTTTAATAAGAAGCAAGGCAAACACTCAGCAAGATTCTCAGATGAGTATGATTCTGCTCTGAGAGGAAAATAGAGCAGATAATTTCTCGGTGTCCCTTCTGATCAATCTACAATGTAAACCTGCTACCTCTATCCCATAGTAGGAATCAAGTTGGGCCATTATAGAACAGTAAACACTACTTTGCTCATGGTATCTTTTGTCCAACTCACTGTTAATTTTCTTGCCTAAGTCATTATTTATATTTTTCATCATCTTTGAAGCAGGAGTTAGTTACTTTTTAACTATTGTTGATTAACATCTTACTTGTCACTATCTGATTCACTATCAAATATAGCAAGCATTCAAAGGGAAAACCAGCATTTCTTAAGGAAATGAGAGATGGTCCACTCGACAAATTCCCAAGGGATTACCTGGTACAGTCACTTGTGCTAGCACCAAACTGCACTCAAACACTAGAAAGACATTTTTGGATCATATATTCCCACGATAAACTCTGCCTTCTCCTTTCTTTTCCAAAGAACTTATTTTCTTTATAGTTGGTGCTAGTTTATTATTTTCAGTGCCTGATCAGTTCAAGTCCTAGAAGTATAAACATAAAACAAGACTCTTGTTCTCTCATAATCATTATTAGTTATAAGAAACTGGAGAGAATAAAATTCATCAAATAAAGAGAATTTTTATAGAGTACAGTTTGCTGTCACTATCCCTATTACAAAAGAAAATCTCTCATACGAAGGAAGCAGGCGCTCAGAGAGGACACTCACCCTGCTGAAGAAGCCAGGCAGGTTCCTTCGCACCTCCTCTTCCCAACGCCACTGGGACTGGCTTAGGCAAGCAATCTGTAAACACACACACATATATGTAGATAGTATGTTACTTCATTTGGGTGCTGGCATTGTTAAAAGAAACCCCTATGCCATCTGGTGGAAGAAATCTTACTCTGAGGCAACGTGCCGTACCAACACGTCTGACTGCTTGCTGTTGGCTGCCTAAAGAGGCAGTATTTTTCAAGATGAACCTTTACCGTTAATGCACCAACTTTCAGCACAGACGCACAGGACGCACAGAAAGCGTCAGGACGAGTAAAACAAAAGCAGGATGGAGTCTAAGAAAATACAAGCCTTTGGACCTATGTCATGTGCCAAAGCATATGACAGCCTAGCAGCAAGAAGTAGCTCATTTTCAAATCCTACTACTCAACTTCAACCTCCAAAGACTTCTTTTGTCTCCTTCCATTGTTCTGTTTTAGCTACGCACATCACACTGTGCTTAATGGGTCAATCTGGTGTAACTCATTAGGTAACAGCACATTAATCAATAATTTATACTTTGTCCTATGAAAACCACTGCACAATCTCCTCTTTAGAGGGTAGGGGAAAGTGAACAAGGGGCAGGATTTGTAACGAGACACAAAAGAATCTGAAAAGAAACCGCTTCCTTCCAGCAGCTGTGGCAGATCCCATTCAGGATTAGAGCATGATTATTTCTGGTTAATGATAATTAGTTTCTCTCTTAACAATGTCTCCAAATAAATGAAAACAAGTTTCAGAATGCAGGAAGAAACGGAGAATTATTATTCTTTAACTCTGCTCCTTCCCTATTTTCTATTTCTTGTCACGTGAATCTTAACAGAATTTTCAGTCCCTAACCTTTGGGATTAATCTACAGGAAAGCTCTTTTCTGCCAACTGTATTTTTCAGGTTAGTAACTTCATAATCACACTCAGGAGTTGAATTGCATTTTAAAGACATATTGCTAAGCATTAAATGAATAATTCTCAATTTACTTTCAGTCTGAAAAATCTCTACAAGTTTACAAGGCAGGCAGCTATTCTTGAAATCTCACAACAAGCAGATACACAGGAATTCAGCATCCACTTTTCAGAAGTAGTCTTTAGCTTTCTGTACCCAACACTCAGCACCAACAACTCTCTTAAAATCAACAGCAGCATTTGGCCGTAACACTTCTGGCCATCTGACTGCAGGTAATCGTAGTCTCAGGCACATGACTGAGTAAATCAGCTTGCTAAAATGCCACACATGTTACGAGTACAGTTTCATGTAACTCCAAAGTGGACCCAACTATCCACTGCCATCAAAATAGTTGGTCTGTTCTCTCTTTATACCGCCAGCAACAAAACTCCACTGATGGCCTTGAATTGGATCACAGGAGTCAGTTGGATTAGATCTCATTGATCCCATGGAGAAATATACTTGCAATTAGATTTCCTTGGAATCAAAAAACCTGACTCAGATTGCAGAATTTTATTGTGCAAAATTGCTATAACCAACACTGTAGAAGGGGAAAATATACTAAATATAAAACTAGAATATTAAATAAGCACCTGAGGTTGAAAGCAGGACTGCTTCTACAGCACCTGCCTATTCTTATATCAAAATAAAGCATAATACAAAATTATATCATTCACCTGTAGCCCACATAGAGAAAAACATATATATACTTCAGTGATCACGGTTCAGATGGACAGACCGTGATTCAGCTACAGCATAGTAATCCATGAATTTGACTCATACTCTTAGGGCTCTTCAAAGATGGGCAGCCAAAACTCAGCCCACTTAAAAGGCTGCTGCTGAAAACACTTTGCTCAGTGCAAGAAATACAGCATCTGCATAGATGGAATAAAACTGGGGACTTGCTTCCTCATTCTGTCTGTAAGAATCTACCATCTCATTTCCCCATAAGCATTGTAACTTGCATCTTCCTATTCTGACAGGCCAGTACCTCTACATAAAAGGACATTAAAGAAAAAAAAATTTACAAATACTTCATGCCCAAGTTTACTTGTAGGCATCATCTAGACATTTGGGGTCCTGAATTTCCCCTACTGTTTCCCAGAAGCCCCCCAATTACTTCCTAAGAATTACCCCTCACCCCCCATTATTGTCTAAGAGTTCCCTGTGCTGCTTCCTGGCAATCCCCACAATGCTGCATAGGACTGCACCTCTCCACAATTCCCGGCTTTCCAGGAAAACCCCAACACTACTTTCTGGGATTTCCCTCAGTTTTGTAGGAATCCCCCCACCCCTCCAAATCCCACTGATTTGACATGAAATCCCATTGATATTGACATGAAAGACAGTAGAAATTCCAAACACACAAAATTATTTCCTCAAGTTTCATGAGGATGTCAACCAGAATAAACAAAACAAAACAAACAAACAAAAAATCCCAGAAACGCAACCGCCAGGGACAAAGCCCTTAGTTCTCTGGTGAAAACAAAAAAGACGAAAACGGCTGGAGCTAGTGGTGTATGTAGAAGTTCATGAGAACAGTCGAGTCAATGAACAGACAATCTCATGAGATTTATCTGCTATAAAACTTTGAGATCCAATTTAAGTCCTGATCTTCCAATGGATGAGAAGTCCCTATCACACACAAAAATATGTCCACTTCCCCTAGAATGTTTCCTGAAAATCCAGAACTGCTGGAGGCAGCTACTGTTAAAAAGTATGTAATTAAACACTTTTTTTTCAAGATTATTTCCATGGTAAATATATTATTCATCTCTAATACACACATCTACAAGTCTAGATGAGAAATGCAGAACTACATATTCAACCTAAACTGTTACTCCAAAAGACAATATTGTTAAAACAGAAAGGAACGGGGTGTTTAACAAACTGTAAAATGTTTTGACTCAAATTGTTGTACAGCAGATGGAGCTACAAGTATGGTCTACGAATAGCCACCTACACACGAGAACACACAGAGATAATAAATATACATAATGTATCCCATCAAGTGATTGTCTTAAAACAACTTGTCTTTCTACTGCAAAGTGACACACAGAAGTTCACTTTTGTAAACAAAGTCCACAACAAAGCAGCTCTCCAAGTTTCACATCAACAAAGATTGAAAAGAAATAAACACAATCAGCTTGCAATGCTCATTCAAATGTCACATAAAAGTTTAAGTTCTTTTTTTGACCAATATCTACAATTACATCATCCGTGTTCCCCTTAAGAGAAAATAAAAGCAGGACAGGGATGCCTGCCATCTTCATCTGAAGTGCTGGGACTGAGAAAGGACATGTGTTAATTCACCATACACCAGTGACAAAAGTAAAAATCATTTTGTTTCAAACATGATTTCTCCGGGAAGATCATGTGTCCATCCATTGCCACAGTTCCCAACAAAGCTGTGACACTCCTCTCCTTTACCAGAAGCGCACTGCAAGAGCCCATGGGCTCTCCTCCACCTCCTCTGCAGTCCTCTCTCCCCAAAACGATCCATCTGGCTGACTGACCGGACTATCCCAACCAGATCCAGCTGAGTTCCCAGTTGCAGAATGACTTTATTTAACAGAGGAGAAAGTCAGTTTTCCAAATGAAATCTTTCCAACCTCAGCTCCATGGCAGAGTAGAAACATTAATAAATTTTAGATTAAGCACCTACCTTCTCTTCCTTCCCCTTCACAGAAATAAAAGGCTTGCAGGAATGGCTGATACTGACTAGAAACATTTACTAATTCCCCCTTTTTCCCCCTACTACCTATGAGGTGATCAAAAAGAAGTATATGAATAGGCCAGCAGAGTTCCTAAGGGCTGTACAATGAAATATGCAAGCTCTCTCCCAGCAGCTCACAAATCCAAGACCATCCAACCTGATGTTGAATCACTTGACTTTTCCGTAAGTTGTATGAATTGAAAGCCTCATGCAATTTACATTGGACTGTTGTATACATACTAACATCTTCTCCCCCTCATAATCATATTTTCTCTCCTTTCCATCTAGCTAAAAATCATGGCAAATTCTGTCTAACACACAGCAAAAAAACAGGTATAAGGCATGACTGCCAAGAAAAAAATCTAAGAAAATTACCTGACACAATTTTTCAAAATTTAGATACATCACCACAGGAGTATACTATTTTTTAATCATGCTTTATTAGAAAAAAATCCTTCTTGATTACATAAATACAGACAATATGCTCAAGGCATTATCATTTCAGGCACTAACTTGATTTCCAATCATAATCTGTACGCTCAAGACTAAAACAATTCCCCACTTTTAATCATCTTAATAAACAATGAACTGCTAAAGGTGTAAATTTGCATGATGAATTCTGAAAACAGCTACTACATATGACATATTTAAAGTATGACTAAAGGCAAAATTGAGAAGGTGGTATCCATACTTAATATCCTTAAGTAGCAGTGGATGATTCTCTGGCAGGACAGGCTATATTATTTCTCATTAACACCGCAAAGCTAAGGCATTGCGAGACTCTTGTGATTCTTGCGTTCTGAGAATTGTTGCCTATTTTTGACTATTCCTTATCATCAGTGAAAAGAATCATATCCAAATTTGCAATTTGGCCTTTAGATACCAGTCACTGAACCCTCAAAGCTGTTGTTTTCCTTCAATAGAAAGATGAGTGTTGTTTCTTTACAAGGAAATTCTAAGCCAGTTTGCTTCCCAAGCAGCCATGATGTTTGTATTTACTCAACCGAAGACACAAATACAAAAATCTTTTTCATATGTTCATTTAAGCCAGATGTGATAAAATGGCTGAATTCTATATTTAAGAGACCTACAGTATCCCTCAACCTGGATAAGTTTCTGTTGATAATTCCAAAGACCTTCAGAAGTCCTGCGCAAGTAAAAACCTTCTCTAACTGCACACACTATTCCACATCACGCTATTTCACATCATTTCTTACTACAGCCTTCCAAAAATTACTACTTAAGTAAGCAGCTACATTCAAAAATAGTTGTTTTCAATTAATCTACCAAAGTTAATAACATTACAAACCAAACAAACAAAAAGAACACTAGTCTGGGAACCTTTGGATTAAAATACAGTTTTATATTTTTGAAGTTCAAATGAGGGTTCTGAGAGAGAAGTTCTGTATAGATCTAGGCAGATATATGCTAACATAATGTAATTTTTACTTTGACTATTCTCACAGGAAAAGGCCATCTTCATCTAATAAACTTTCATCTCATTAAAGAACATGAAAAAAATGTCTTCATACACATAAGCAGGTTATGAAATAACTGACCTAAACCAACTGAACCAAACCAAATGTAAAACAGACTTTCAAGAAGTCAGTCAGATGGTTCTAACATAACGTTTGCATGCTCCCACGAGTCACAGGCCAGAACAGCTTCATCACTGATTCATAATGCTAAAGAATCCAGCAAGCACAAGAATTTCAGTGACAGTGTACATATGGCAAGTGATATAATCATAATAGTACACATAAAATTTATAAAAAGTACAAACAAATTTTTGGTTTCATTAATAACACAGGAGAGATTTGATCAATATCTCGTACTTTAATCCAAAAGCTAAGCTACCGAAGGCCCCATTTGTATGGGCATGACATTCTCGGTCACCTCCTTCTCCCCAGCCTCACATATACATTGAGGGTAGAATTCCAAACATTTAAAGAGTAGTAGTGTATCACTTCACAGGGTACCTTCCCACCCTCAACCTGGCAAGGACAGAATAGCTTCAAATTCCAGCAGGTCAATATAGCTCCAGGACCCCTGTGGAGTATTTTTAGAGGCTTAAACAAAATACATCTCATCTCCTTTCAGTTCAGACAGTAGCCCTAAACTAGAAGGATTTAGATAAGACACACTGAAAATTAAGGACTAAGATTCATAAACAGATTGCTTAAAGAAAAGTCTATGAAAGACAAACAGGTCGTGTCCAGAACACTGTTTCATAAATGTCCATGAATAATGTCCATAAATATACATAATGTGGAACTAGGATGAAACCAAGAACAGCGTCCATGTTCAGAAAACTCAAAAGAAAAATGGATGACATCTGCAGATCAGCCACACGGATACTTCTTTGTCACTCTAAAACCTAAGTCATCCTGAAGAGCAAGTCACTGTGTCACTGCCACCATTTGGCATTCCCCACATATTCTGAAGATCAACATTAAAGAGAAACATCAAAGAAACATCAAAGAAACCATGTCCTAAGTACCAAACAAAAACTTACTGAAGTAAAGCAAATGTACATAGCAATATTTTCTGAGAGCACAGTCCCACCAGGAAAATGCTTTACTTGGGATGAAAATCCTTTTTTAATAAAACACGACAATATCAAAAAAGCCTTTATCCTTAGATAAAGATCTTCTATTTTCTTATGTCCCTGTCATGTGAGATGTTCAGCAATGATCTTCCACAATTCCTGTAGGAGTGGAAAAGACACATACAGGTATTTTCTCAGATCAGTAGGTTGCAATTATGAAAAAGTTCAACGTGCCCACTGGGAGACAAATTTTAAGACACACCGTATACCTCCATCTACAGCAATCTCCTAGAACAACCACCAAATTATCTTTGAGACAGAGCAATAGAATTGATTTCTTCATTCTCATAACCTGATCTTTTAAATAAAAAATTAGTATCATTCAAATATTTTATTTTAAAATAATTTCAGTGGTCTGCATGACGTGCAGTATTTTGTCTGATAATCTTCCTCTTTTTCTTAGCCTGTGATGAAAATGCTGTCAATAACACTAGCAAAAACACCACTGAAAAAATACTCAGTTTACTGGGGAATCAAGCTCTCACAAATGCATGTGTTATACAAACACACAGGTGCTTCTCTATCCATCGGACAACAAAGATGAAAACCAGACCACTTTATTTCTGTAGAATAAGTTAGTATATACTTTGTCTGCTACACAAAAGATTAATAAGCAGACTATCACATACTCTTCACCATGACATCCTGAATTGTAGCAATATAATTCATGATTAGTAAAAAATTTAGGCATTTTAAAAATGCATATATTTCAAAGACCAGTAGCCTTCCACAAAAAGGCTAGGGAATGAGTTTACTCATTTAGGTATAATCCAGGCTACACTTAAATACTTGAAAAACCTGTTTTAAAGTTTTGCATGTGTGTTTTATGCATGAAGGTATCAGCATTAAGTAAAATAAATCAATCTCATGAAGGAACTGTGGCCCCTGTAACCTTACTACAAATACATACTAGAGAAGTCACAGCAATAGTATATTGACTACAGAACATCTTTTCTTGGCAAAGGATTTGCAATCCAGTATAAGATTTGCAAGTTCTCTAAAAAGATGTTAGATTGTATTGTTCTAGAAGCTAGCAAGCTATTAGCTACCCTGCATAATATTTGTAAGAACAGACAACTGGAAAAAAAACAGAGAGAGAGAACTGTAAGTGCTTGGGAGATAATTAGGTAACTACAAAAATTGTATCTAACGTGTTTCTGAATAACAGAAGTTTACAGCTAATCAACTTCTTCACAGATATTAGAACTTTATTTCCTGAACCCTGAACTGGGAATTACTAAAACTATGAAATGAAAGCTCTTTTACAAGCAAATAAAGAAATGGCACAAAAATTGTATTTTACAAAGTAATGGATATTGTTTCTTAACCTTTAAGGAAATTAGTGCAATCTAAGCCACTGTACTGCTGGTGATAGAAAAGGGTATGTTATGTCAATCTAGTATAGATTATGTAAGCGCAAACAAGAATAATTTTTTAAAAAAACAAAAAGCTACATGGAAATAAATTAAAAGGTAACGTTTATTCTCCTGTTCTTACTTCATGTTAAGTAAACAGCTGAAAACTAATTTGAGATTATTAGCCCAACATACTACACTTATTTTAACAAATGCCACTTACCAACTGCTCAATTCGTTCATAAACAAGAAACTGGCAGAAATCAAGCTTAATGGGCTCCACAGTGTATTTCATTTTTCTATCCTGGAGGCTTTCCAAATCATTTAGAGTATTTCTAAAATGACTGTAGGCTTCACATGTAACATCCATATGTCTTAAAGTGAAGTTCAGCCTGGCAAGAGAATATTTAATATAAAATGTTTCTCCTATACTGGCATCTTAAATAGCCATGTAACTTTCCTCAGCTAATGGAAAATGTGAGTCTTCTCAGTGTAATTAACTAACTTCGATAGCCAAAAAAAGTAACCCCTCCACTATTCCTGAAAAGCAGACAAGGTCGATACACCTTTAACTCTTGGATGAATCTTTCCATTGATTTTAAGGCACTTTGACACAAGAGAATCATTGGCTTGGCTTCCTGGACAAACACTTGGCAACAAATAATATGAATAGCTATTGCTTATATATCTCGAGAGATTTAAGCAAAGCCTACTTATATATTAGTTTATGAACGGACTGCAACACACGACTACTCAAAAACATTCAACAATTCCTTGAAAGAAAACACAAGAGAAATTGTTAGAGGTACTCAAGCTGGCAAACACATATCCTCATTCTAAGCCCGTTCATTCCACTCTATGACCTCAAAAATACACAGCAAATGTTGTCAGGCATTACAGAATACATCAGTCTAGCCACCTATTTATCCTTATTTGCACAGATGTTATCTGATGTGAGACAAGGGTAGGACAACAAAAGCCGAACTCTTGAGGAAGTAAAATTCTGAAATGATTAAGCACATATGAAAACAAAAGCTTGCCCTGAGCATATACTGCAGCCTATGATCAACCAATACAATGAAAATCAGAAGCCAACCCTCAATCAGATCAGGTGTTTCTTCCAAATAAAGAAAGGACATACAGTTTTTAGTGCTTTTTATTTTAAGTTCATGGTAATACTTACCTCTTTTCTAATGCTAGATAAACTGTGCAAGAATTTCTCAAGTTGTGTGTGATTCTATACAGCATTCTGAACAAGGCATCTGTCAGGTCATCGTCATAGAACACTACAAAGCAAAGATTAAGAGCATAAAATATGTATGTTTAAGTGTATTATTATTTACTTAAGTCTCAGGTATGAAAAAACAACAGGCCTTAGTTTGATTATTCTAATCAGACAAGTCACTGTTTTAACTAAATTCCAAAGCATATTTTTAATGACAACAACTGACCCTGTAATAGTATCCACTGCTGCTATTTATGTCAGGCTTTAAGATTTCTCTCCTATCAATGGGAATCACTTCTGTCGGAAAACTTACAAAACTTTAACAACATTTCTCTCAGCCTGGAAATACCTTACTGCAAAGCTAAGAAAGACAGGATATCACAATGTATAAGGCCTCATTTCTTCCAAAAATACAAAAAAAGGCAGTAACTAATCTACCATTATAACTATACGTCCTTGGAAAGCAGTTTTGCAATGCCTTTCAATATCATAACTAAAACCAATCCTCCTTTATCTATATATCAAAACAACAATGGTTTTCATATACAGATAAACTAGTCTGTCGTTTTTCAGTCTTTCACTTAAGCAAGAAAAAGAGCAGAAAAAAAAGGACAGAGATATCCAAAGGCAAGCGCAGCATATGGAACTGTTTTTGTTGTCTTACCTTTGTCTTGCATCGGATAACCAAACTCTTCTGACAGTCAAATTCAACACTTGTGATTATGTTCTTTGAATAATTTATTTAGTCACAAATAATTACCACACCAAAGGAAAGAAAAAGCTAGTAGTTTTCAACACCTGTTCTCCTATTGCTAATTCAGAATGTGAATACAATTGTTTAAAAAATATAATACGGGCAGGAACACTTAAGGCAGAGCTTTGACAAATTAGGTAAGGATCAAACATTAGATTTTAAAAGCAAATTAGGTATGTTTAAATTACTACTCATAATGCTCAAGTATTTGATTTAAAAGCTTACTGTTTATATTTTCCTACCATCAGCTGCCATTATCACAGTACAGTGGTCATGCAAATCAGCAATCTCTTCTTCAGACCAGCTATAAGGGGCTTCAGGATCTGTAACAAAGAATATGGCTTTAGTGTGCAGGGTTAAATGTCTCAAATGATTGACAGCTGGAAAAAAGAAACTTCTTCACTCCTGTGGTCATCTACTCCATAAATGGGGCATCCCACTGAAGGTAAATCAAAATCTCTCTATTCAATCTCTGAAGTTCCCTGCAGTCCTTTGCTGTCTCTGCATTATGTCCAATCCTCCCAAGGTTGACTAGCAAGAGTAAGTTTTCTTTGACTTTAGAATTTCCAACAAATTACTACCCTGTAGCAAGATCGCAGATTTAACTAATACTTCTTTAAGTAAAAACCCCAAATGCGCCTTTGTATAAGTTTTGATTAAGCTTCCTACTTCATCACGCTTTTTAAAATTTAGTGTTAAAATATAGACACTTTCTCTGAAAGTCTAAAAACCATAAAGCCTTTTCAACTGGCAGTATCAAAGATTTTCATTAACCAGATTTTTTTGAGGTCCAAGAGAGGCTCTTGAATGTGTAAAGGATGTTTCCACTTGCTTAAATAGTTGTTCTGTTTTTTAGAAGCATTCCAGCAAATCCAACTGATGATATAAAAATCTATAAAGTAGGCTTCATATAACCTAGTGCTACAATTTTTTATTGATCTTGCAATCACTAGAAAGTTTTAGTGATGTGATTTACTATCATTAATTGCAATTTAAATGTTATTCATTAGTTGCTTTTAATTTGCTAAAAGCAGCAGAACACATTCCCTTGACAAATATTTAAAATATAACACATTCACCACTATGTTTGTAACAAGTATTTATACATCTTCAGATCATCACCTACCCACCCCACCACCTTTTATAGTTTTGTATTTGTGCAGTCATAAGCCACACAATACCATCACGTCAGAATCTGGATTACAGTAATTCAAATCTGTGTCATTCTGCCCGGATTCCACATAACAGACATCTTGTTTACACCTCTGGATTTTGACTGAAGTAAAGGATAGCCACCACTTGTCTATTCCCAATCTATCAGTAAACCCTTCCTTACTCATTCACATGGTAATGATATACCCGAAGACAATAGTGTACTTCCAACTATTTTTCCAGAGGCATATGTGCTTGAGGACTTACTTCATAAACAATGGAATAAGCTCTTCTCGATGGCTGTGAAGGGGGAAAAAAAAACCCAAAACAAACCACCAAACCCTATCTGACAGGACCCGTTATAACCACCTACCAGTACAGAATTCATCTTTCAGCCAGTCCAGTTCTTTCACTTTAACTTCCCCTCCTGTGGGTGAAGAAAGATGACATCAGTCACAAATGGCCTTTTAGACAGTACCTAAGCAAAAGCAGAGGGTCAAAATCTGTACTGAAACAAGCGATGAAGATCAATTATGATGACATAAGTTGAACATCAAATCATTTACTGTACAAAACCAGTTACCCGCTCACAAGAGGATAGGATGAACTTAAGGGTCAGAGGACAATCTACGTTCCCCCTTACATGTCTCACCTGCACAATACTTCTTTCCAGAGTTCTACCTCTGTCACTTATACTCTGATTATGTGACCCTTGTCACCTGGATATCTGTTATGCTCCCAAGTACCTCAGTGGAACTCACTCAATGACTGTGTAGAAACTACAGCTGGTCTTAAATGATGACCAGAGAAAGTATTTTGCTCTTCTCAAAAGGAAACTATCCCATTATGGACCCCATACAGATATCTTGCATCTTTCTTTTTAAATGAGTCACTTTTAACGAAGACAAAAATTAATTTTACTTGTGAATATGCTAGATAGTCAATGACTGTGCTGTTTAATCACGAAGTAGTTCATATATAGGCAACTGCACAAACACTGACTGTATAGCACTTACTTCCTGGCTCCATCAGGTGTTTGTTTAATGAAACATTTTGTTCACACATGGTCAGAAGATCGTCACCAACATCTGGAAAAAAGTGATAATGATATTCAAAATAAGAATATTTTGCATGGGCCATGCATGCCCCTGACCTCTCAAGAATAATACTCTAAGTTTCTCTCAAACTGATGAGATTAAGGAAAATTCAGAGCAACTCGATCCACTGATGATTGCTTCCCTTCTTGCTTTTATCTTTCAGCTCTAAACTCTGAGACACCATTGAAGAAATAAATTAGATCCCTATACTACCTATTTTAATCTAGGCACACTATCTTGACTTCCCAGCAATGTATCTTGCTTTTAAAGTCTTGCAATTAAAAGTAGTACTGCTTTTTTAACCTGTTGAGGAAGTTATTATTATTTTTCAATAAACAACACAACTTTCAACACCTTAATAAAAAATGATTAACTAAAACTGAACAGATCAGGATGAAAGCACTGCTTTGTGAAGTCTCATGAAAATATTTAACTGAAAATAACTGCCTTACCTGTGCAATAAACTCTCTTGGCAACTGTTCCCATGATAATGCTTGTAATTCCAGTGCCACCTCCAAGCTCAAGCACCGAGCAACACCTGAATGTGTCCCGTTTAAACAGAATGTAATCAGCAAGAAGAAAGGCTGCACGCCAGACCTGTGGATAAGAGAAGCAGTTAAAACTGCGTAAATTCTGAACCACAATCCATGAACAGCACGATACTACAAGGCAGAATACATACTTGTTTACCAACATCTTCTAAGGGGGTGGCCATAGTATGTTCTGTGAAAATGAAAGTAGAGCAGAAATAATTACCTCAAAATGTTGTTCAAATCAAGTTCCATAGTGGCAAATTTGTAAATCTAGTCATGCTTCCATTTCGAATATAGAACTAACCACTCTTCATTCTATATAATAATGCTAGATAATGTGGAAAACCCCACTCTAACTAAGGAGCACCAAGTTCCCCATGGTATATTATTGCCCAAATAACTTCTGGTGAAAAATGGTAATTTAAAAAAAATATTTACAGTATCACAGTATTATGTTTGTTTTATTATCGCCTTTCACTTAACAACTGCTGCTCCATTTCTAAAGAAAACCTATTTTTCTTTGTTTTACACAAACATATTTATTCCATTTCTCCTTGACTGCACGCCTGCTATTTACCTATTTTAACAACATCACTGCAAGTGCATTCTTGTTCTTCATCTTCAAAAGCATCATCTTTCCCTTTCATCAGAATTACAGGATACACTCTATCCCTCAAAATATCCTCCGCTTCTAAATCAGAGGCACTTTGAGGTCTTCTGACCACTTCCAAGTCTCCGTCATCGTCTAGCAGAGCTTCTATTCCTTCACTATTTAATCCTCTTTCTTTTTTTTTATTATTCCTGTCCTGGTCACACAGTTCATCTCCGCTTCTGTAGTGGTGTTCTCTTTCTGTTGTAGCTTCTCTCACATGTTTCTCAGATGGCAAATCTTCTGTGTTCCAAAGGATTTTGAAATACGACCGGAATACTGTAAGAACACGGAGGGGGGGGAAAAGTTAAACACCAGGTAAGAACAGCATCTACACGCAACTTCCACACACATGAAATTTTGGTGTGCATTTCACATATTAAAAAGCTAGAGGATAAAAAATTATATAGATAACTTGAAATACAGTTCAATTTGCTACGAAGGAATATTTCTGTTATTAGGTTCTGTCAGTAGAAATAAATGAAGCACTTTCACAGTCTACTGGCTGACTCAGCATCTATGCAGTCACAACGCACACTTTCATCTGATTTAGTAACATTTATTTTAACAATTGGAAAAAGGGATGGTTTCTTACATCATCCAAAAGATCTTCTGTTAAGACAAGCTCAAACCAAGTTGAAAGAAGAATTAATACAAGTTAGAATTTGTTTCTTTTGGTTAAGATTTAATTCCTATCTTATAAGAAACAAACACGTTCTAGTAAACAGCAAGTAGAATTTTTTTTACTGTTTTAAAAGTCTTTAGGAATGCAACTTCAAGCCTTGAAATCAGCTTAGTATGACAACGAGAGAGCAGAAATAAGCTCATAGGAGACAGCTTGCCAAATCTGGACATGCTGACACTTTAAGTCTTCAAACTGAATCTTTGAAGATATTAAATGAATAAGGCCATTGTTCTCAATAAACAAATTTCTTAAAATCCTTTTGCAACCATCATCTGTTGACATCAACATCTATTAAAAATTTTAAGTTATCTAAACATGGACCTTGCAATTTTAATTACAGGAATCTGTATTGTCTGAATACAACACATGCAGAAAAAACATTTGTCCTTCCATCTACAGTCAACCTCAGCTCTACAGCAGTGTGTACACACTGTGCTTGACCGAACAGGGCAGTCATGGAACACAGAATCACAGAATTTGATTCACCTACTCTGGTACAAAATCAGTGTTTGTAGACATTTCATGCTGGGTACTATTATTCCAAAATCACATACAGTGTGTTGAGACTTGAGAAAAAGATAGCCCAGAATACAACTAGTGAAAAAGGTCAATACCAGCAGGATTCTAAGAATGTCTTAGAATTATATTCATTCACACTAAAAGGGAAGGGAGAAAGTGCTTGCCCCCATTGCTTTCAATAATTTCACAATTTATGGAGTTCTATTCCAGTTTCTTTAGAAAGCAAGATATTAAAAGTTGGTCTACTGGAACCTGAGAGAAATTATTCTCTAGAGAGACCATTTTCATCTAGATGTAATAAAACCGTCATTGCCTATTCTAGCATGAGAAATTTTTTAAGTCATCTACTGTTTGCATGACAACCAGATTAAACTGATTTGAATATTTAACAATTCAGAGGATGCCATCAATGAATTAAGTGCTTTTGTTCTCCAAGTCCATTCTGATTCTCTGCATGTTCTATGGCATTTCAAAAGGTCTAAGGTAAAAATGACCCAAGCAGCAGACACTAAATCCCCACGAAATTAGCTAAAAACCCTCAAAGTGACAGTGGTAGACTGTCATCAAATTTGTCAGAGTAAAAGTTGTCATACTACAATCCAATTCTTGTCTTAATAAACGAAAGGAATTTCCCAGACCAAGTACATTCAGAGTAGGTAGCATATGGTGTCATTTAATTCTGTTCTTTGCATTAATCAAAATCAGAGCAAACAAATGTCCAACAGCATGAAGACACGACACAGTTACCTGGTTCTGACCTGACAGGGTCAAAATTATTATCCACTTCTTTTTCAGGCCTACTTTTATTATTTTTACATTGTCATATGCTAGAACAGCTGCAAAAGTTATTCTTTTTATGTCACAACTGGGTTTGAAAAAACAATTAACACTTCTGTCACAGCAGGAGCAGTACTTTTCTACAGAACATTTTACCAGCAGCTTCAAGGTCAGTTTCCTTGACAACTTTATAGAAACCTACAAGCTGGCAATCAGTCAGAGGCGTTTGCCAATTCATTCCCACCACAGCCTTGACTCTTCAAATTGTATAACTCAGTCAAAACCACTGCTATTCTGAGCTTTCTTGTTGCCAATAAGAACCCCAAAACCCAAATGAAGCTGTTAGGCTCCTCTGGAACAGACAGTAAATCATCACATAAAGATTTTATAAAAATTCATACATTAATTACTGATAATTTTTATTTAAAACTTAAGCTAGACTACTTAAAACCCCTGGCTTCCCAACTTTTGTTTGTATACAAGAAACACCCCAACTTTTAAACATGATACCCAAAGTGCTATATTGAGATTATAGCTAAGTGAACAAATAAATAAAAGCAAACCTGCAAGTAAGTTAATTTGGTTACTTCTTCTCAGAAAGTAATTTAAAATGTCTTTTTTTAAGATAGGCTGTCTACAAATTCTACATTAACGTAAGTTTTCATTTCTGTAGTTAATTTCATGAGGAGAATCCAGCTAGCCCTCTTCCTAAAGACTGAGTAGGAAGTGATTCTGCTTCTAACTGGAATAAAATATGTAATGATTAGTATCAACCATTCAAAGGAGGATTCAGACATTACAAAGATATGAATACACTTAAAATATAGCTCCATCAGTCCAAACATACATTACCTGGTTGTCCAACTGCATTCAGTCGTACCATGAGATGTCTTTCGTTTGGACAGTGTAAGTGAACATCAGAAAGTACAGTGTCACTTTTAAATGTGGGGTTATCCATCTCCTTCTCTGTTACATCCACCATGATGTGCTGGTGAGAGGATCATCTACAGTACCCAAATAGTCTCCTATGAAGTGCTGTCACAAAGTGATTTGATTCTCTTACATTAACAGGCATCAAGTAACAGTTTTGCTCAGCAAGATAACCTCATGACACAGTTTCTGCGAAGACCTCAGGCAAGACGTGACCATGCAAGCTCCACCATGCTCCAATAAGACAGCACATTGCACATCAGGATATTCAACCTAAAACCGGACACAGACAGCTTTGAGTGACATCCTGACACTATTCGAACATTGTTCCAGTAATATTTTAGAAGACAAAACTCAGATTACACTGTCCAATAAAATTGCAATGCTCCAATGCTCTCTTTTAAAGTGCTCCAAAGAATCATCAAATACATAATTGCCAGTAGCTCACTGGCAGACATCACATATTTTAGGAAGAGCTACTAATTAGCTTGTGTTAGAAACAACACCCGCTGAAAAAAACAGATGTTATCATGAATCCACAGACTTACAACGCTAAGTCAAGGTCTTCAAAGGAACATAAGGCCTTGTGTGCACAACTTCACCATTTTAAGGAATCTTGTTATTCATAGGAATCTCTGTTCTCAGAAATGGACAAGATTACCAAAGGTATTACCATAGGTTAGTCACCCAAATTTTGTAAAAAGCCTATCTGCCCTTCCTGAAGAAAATTAATCTCCTTTTATATGCCTCCACTAATCGGGCAGTTAATGTCTCTTGTCTTTGGTGCTCCTCTTCTCCAGAAAACAAATAAATATAAACACCTGAAATCATCCTCATTTCCTAATGTCCAACGCTGAGTTGTCTCTCTGTCCTAAGGCACAAACAAATGAATTATCTCTTACGAACAGAAAAATAAAGAAGATATTTATTTCCCTATACTCCACAAAACTTTACATTTTGGGAAGGGTATGTGAAACACTGATGAGCCGCAGATCTGAAAAAATTTGTGTCTTTAAAAATTGAGATGGCAAGCTTAGATCACTCACACAAATGACCAAGCATTATATGAATGATTTAGTTAATAAAGACACCCAGGTCTCACCAGCTATGAGCACCTCTAATACACTCCGTACATAAAAACTGCTGATGCCATATCCTGTGCTGCCATGAACTCTTCAAAGATTAAGCTAAATTTCCTATTATCTACTTGTGCTTGAACAAGATCACAAATATATAGGCTTAAAATGCTTCAACTTACAGGCAGCTTCGTAACTCTAGTTATGTTCTATTAACTTGCGTAAACCCCAGTCCAGCCTGCAAACCTCCCCTTTGCCAGCAGAAATCTGCGCACAAGCTACATCCACACTTGCTGCAAAGCAACAAAACCGCCGTTCCTCCACCGCCGGCGGAGGCGACGCCCCAGGGCAGCGCCACCGGGGAAACGCCGGCCGCCCCGGGCCGAGCCCGCCCGCCGCAGCGCCCGCACCGAAGCCGCCTTTCCCCGAGGAGCCACCGCCTCCC
>VZSZ01006424.1:1996946-2008741 GCA_013398815.1 Ibidorhyncha struthersii | reverse complement strand
TGACGCCGCGCCCCGCTCCCCGGCAGCCCCCGCGGAGCCGAGGGGCGGTTGGCGGGCCGCGCTGCGTGCCGCCGGGGTGGCCGGGGTCGGCCTGGCCGCCGCTGGGCTGGCGAGCTCCCCCCGCTGAAGCTAGGCCCTGCCCTGCGCGCCTGCTGCTTTCCCGGGGCAGAGCGTAACAGCCGTGCCCCCATGGGGCTCTTGGGGGTTCTTCGTTATTTGGGAATCACCCAGCACTAAACCCGAGGTAAAAATCCTTCGGGGGGGTCAGTAAAAGGAAGGACCAGCAGTTAAGTTTAGTCTTGCCACTGAAGCATCCACAGCAGCTGAGCCCGCGTTTCTTACCCCCATTCTTTTATTGCTTGGTTTCAGCGTTACCCTGTCTCAGTTAATGCGTAATTCCACACAAAACCTCCAAACAGCTTCAAAACAATAAATGGAAAACCTACATGGAGGCAAGTGGGCATTTCTTCCTTAGCCCCAATAATGTCGGAACTCTACACCATAAGATTAGATGGAGCAATAGCAGTATCTGCGCACATATTTGAGGCACAGGGGGTTTAGCTGCTTAATTCAGCAGAGTTATTAACTAGGTATCATGAACCAGGTACAATAAACTGAAGACAGAGTTAGGTGTTGAGCAGGAACACCGTACCAGAGTGCTTTGGGAAACCTGAGTAATAGAAATTCATCTAACTTGCAGAGTTAGGCAGCAGCTGACCAGCAGACTTCAGTGTGCTGGATCTGAGCGCCTCAGGTAGTGGCTGCACAGCCGAGCCCTGCCGCAGCCGAGCACTGGCCTGGCGCCCAACGTGGGCCGCGTAGCCCAACCCTGCTGCCTGCAGGCCGCCGGCGGTGCATGTGCTGGGCGTGCTGCACTGACCGTAGCTCTGTAATCCCATCTCTGTGCGAAGTCACAGACCTCGATACGTGCCAGACCCCCCTCTGTATTCTAGCCGAGTTCCTCTGCGAGCCCGCAAGGGCTACTGAAGTTGTTTGTATCTTTCAGCAGGAGGATCCAGTTCCAAAGCAGGCATTTACCTATTAACTGTTATATGAAACAAATGTCAATTGTTACAGATGATCCTTGTATTTTTCTTGAGTGGATGCTTGTGAGGAAGGAAGAGTTAAAGAACTAATGCTGGAAAAAACCTTTGGAATGTAATGCATAGTCTGTACTTACTTCTAGATGTATGTTTCTTGTCATCTGCATCCTTCTATAAAGGCTAAGAATTATTAAGAGAATGAAGTAATCTTTCCCTATTTTTACAGTCTGGAGTGTTGAGTGGTAATGAAATGGAAAGCACAGCAAGCCATTCAGATCTCTCATTGGAGTTTCTGTGGGGAATTCTATTGGATGAACATCTCACAAAAATGCTTTGGAGATTTGTTTTCCTTTTATCTGGATCCTGTGAAAGAGCAGAATATTATTTTACTTCCTGTGGTGATATGCTGCCACATAAATTATTACTGCAGTCTCTCTCTGCTGGCATACTCCCCACTGCTATAAAGTGCCAACAACATGCAAAGCAGATTATATTTTTCATAACATCTTACCAGTTTGCAAGAAAAGACACTTACTGGTATGCAGACTAAGTATTACTAGAGGAGTAGCTAAAAAGCTAAGTGTTTCGCTACACTACACAGGATCTTTTAAACGCAAAGGTACATTATATGAGAAATGGAGCTGCTATAATTTCTTTTCTAAAAAATGCAGCTACCTTGTTTTACATATATATAATCATCAGGCAAATCAGAAATAATCTTGTGGCTGCAGAAGGTCTTAAAGGAGCCAGTGTGGCTGCAGACATTATAATGTGGGTGATAACTTAATGATAGTTGTTTAGGGACAATCTAGCTCTGGAGATGCAGTTTCTGTACTACATGCACAAGGACTTTGCCAGCAAATTCTCTTTTTTAAGACTTCGGGTTGCTCCTCAGTTACATTTCCTGCGTTCCTCACAGCCATGTGAGCTAGGGATTTGCTTAAAGAAAGCAGCCCAAGAGTATCCCTTAGCCACATCACAGCAGGAATTACGGGACTTAAAAGAAATTACTGCTTCCCACATGACTTTTGCTGAATCCTTTCATGGCCCAAAGGGTACTGCGAGCACCATTCCCTACAGAGTGCCTTCTAAAACACCAGCACTGCTGCAGGAGGCTCAGAGAAGAAGAAAACTATGCAACTAGACAACCCTGAAAAGTATGTATCACAGGGAAAATCTAATGCCTTAGGAACAGATAAGAGAACAGAGCTGATTCTAAGAAGACAGGAATAACCACATGAATTAATACATCACCACATATGTGATCTTGTAGTATGCAGTAGTATATTGCTTATAGCTCATGGTATCTTTCCAGTACGTACTGTACTGTCTCTTTGCTTGTCTTCTTTTCTTTCATTATATGTCTACCAAACAGAAGCACACGCTGTGCTTTCATTAGGCCAGTTAAAACAAAAAATAAAACAAAAAACAAACTGAAGGCTGTCAGGAAAAAAAAAAGTATCAGCCCTCATCATTTCAATCCTACTGTACTGGGGCTGTTGAAGGAGAGATGCTGAACTGGTTTTCACTTCATCTTGTTTATTGGTATGCTGGTATGCAAAGGCCTTGAGACAAGTTCCTTAAGCCATCAACAGCACTGAAGAAATGTCAAGTACCACAGCAAATAAAAGGACTGTTGGCCTAGCTAAATGAGTAAAGAATTTTGCTCTGCTCTCCAAGCATGTATGGCACCTCAGTGTCGGTCACCAGGTTGAAAATTCCTAAATAACTGCTTTAAGTTGAAAAGTGCATGAGAGGAATAACTAAAAAATAATTAAAAAGGGCAACTGCAGCTGTCAGCTTTTTTGTCTCCACGTTTCCTGAATATGCATTGGTCCTTCCCAGGGGAAGCTAAGAATCATACTGCCTCACCAGCAAGAAAACAGAATTACAAAGCCCCAACATTAGCAGCACAGAGCTAAAATCCACAGTGATTTCTTTTTCATTTACTATTTTGTGGTGGTTTATCAGATACATTCACACTCTTTGATTATAGCATTTTTCTCCAAGGGATTATTCAGAACAATAATTTGCATGCCTTTGTCATCACCCCATCATGACTTCTCACGTCCAACACAAGATGATACGCACAGAAATTTTTCTGAGAGGCATGTATGGAATGGTGATTCTTACAACGTCAACCCAGTGACTATGACTGCAAACACCAAAAATACCTCTCTTTGATCAGCGGAAAAGAAGCAAAATTAAGGTAAATGAAAAGCCCTCCTTCGCTCCCAAGCACATCAAATCCACAAAATACAAAAGCCACCCTGATTCTTCAGCAGCAATCAGGAATCATCAATTGTCTTTTAAATCAGTATCTCTACACTGGATGACAGTGAAGAACTGCAGAAAAGTATTTTATATTTACGTGCCCCATACCAAGTGATCTCTTAAAATTTTGGCAAAGACTTTAACACTCATCAATGCTCCAGAAAGTAAGAGAAAGTTCCATCTGTCTACTCTGCTCAGCACTACTTTTCTGTACTTTTTCAAGCATGTCAGCCTAACAAGGCACTGAATCAGCCTTGGGCATTTCTCAGCCTTAGACCTATAGTGTATGAAAAAGAGGAAGGTAAAGACTTTAATTTACCTCACATACCAGACAGCTACAGAGGTCTAACTGCTCGTTTTAAATGATGAATTGGGCCAATTTCATCCATTGACTGAGTCCCAAGAAGTCTACGCTAGAGATAAACTGTGCCTATTCAAGACAGAGTAATAATTAGATAATACAGCAGTTTATTACAGGCTGTTCACATCATCATCAGGGGTCATTTAATCTCAATTTAGAGTCTCATGAGACCTGCTCCTCTCTGCCATCCTGTACTTCTCACCTCCCTCTCATTGTGTCTCCTCTGTATTTGCTTGCACATACCATGGCAGACATCCTCTTTTGAGCTAGGTGGGCTAACCAAAAAATGTTACTGTTCCTGTTGCTTAATACAATCCACCATTTTGTGTACTGGTATTAAGACTGTAAGAGTGTCCCATAATCCCTTTGAAGCAAAGTCACACAGATGAGGTCACCTTTATCATCTGCTTCACGTGTGCAGTATTTCACTTACTCTGTGCAATAGAAATGTAACTGTGCAATAGAAATGAGACACTTCTATTAAATTAAGCACTGTAGCATCACCACTGACCTTGATACTACGAAAAGTTTTTGTATCACATCCACCTCACTCAGTTCTTCCCTGATCTGTTTTAGAGGCAGGCTTTTAATATAACTTTTGTTCACAGTTTGAGGATTCAGATCAGACTAGTCTCCGAGACTCCTATAATTCTTATCTATATACTAAGCACTTGAGGCCTTATTATCTTAAAACAAATGCCTGGATAATTAATGTCTGGATAACGCCCATGAAGGAAGGTTTCAGTGTTGCTACATGCCTGTCTCTTTTTCCCTGCTACATATGCACCACTAGATCCTGTGGAAGAAGCAGGAGACTGCAGCCTTTCAGAGACCAAATGGACATGCTCTGCTGGGAATCACATAGATCGGGCAAACGGCAACTAAAAGACACACGTATGGAACTTCCTGCCTGGATGTGGATGGAGAGCAGAGCCAGATGGGATGGCAGAGCTGGTGGGGAGACACACTTGGGGACCTAGAAAAGGCTGTGCAAAGTGTTGCAATGCAGGAAGGCACTTCAAGACTGCATGGCAAGGCAAAAGGAGTAGGCCCACCCTGTGAAAGTCTCTATGGGCAAGATGGGAAATAGAAGTCCAATATTTTAACATTATTTCTTTATTTTAAAAGCTGCTTTGCTCCATTTTTTTTCTTGATAGGTCTTAAAGACCAAAGTTAATGTATCCTGCAAGTCAGGGTGCAGAGACGCTGAGGAGGAATTTCTTTAAGCTGTTATTTTCCATGTACTTCTTCAGCAGTCAAAAATATTTCTGTTTGGGTGGATTGGTTCCTCTCTGTTTTTCCTGCACTGCCTCTGTGTTGTACCCTCTTTTCCCTAGTCTTGCTGAACTGTATTTGTTCCTGTCAGGCCTGTCACTTTCAGTGTTTGAGCTTATCAGCATCTGTTCCACCTGCTCAATACACTCTTATTAGCTATACATCTTCTTCTGCTTGACACGCTACATAAATACTTGCTTGACTAAAATTAAGTAATACAAACGTCCTTTTTTACTTTGTGTTTCCTACAGCAATTTCCAGTAAATCAAATTATACTTCTCAGAGTTTTATGCAGTTCTTGGTATGTAGCCATGTCAGAATCCAAACCAGTGCTCTGTAAATCAATTTCCAGAGTGCAGAACTTTCAAGAGAAAAGAAATGAGACCAGCTGTTGCTTTTTACTTTCAATACTGATTTCTTTTTTGTCTGGCATCTTTCTTGTGTAGCTGAGGGATGTGAGGCCAAGGCAACTTTTTTGGTTATGTTTAAATGCAATATTTGAGCTGAGATGCCCCACGGTGAAACACGGTGCCATCATCACTGGGGACTGCCAAGTGGATGACTTGGAGGCATTATTACTAACTGAGAAAAGTGACACATACGAACAGCATTGATCTTTGGGTGTTTTCAAGTGATGGAGATCAAGCCCAGAAGAAAATATTAGGAAATCTTATGTTTAGTACAGCAACAAGATAATTTTTGGATGTTATTAGGTAGGATTAGAAGTAGAGTGCCTAGACCAAGAGCTTTTGTTTCACATACTTGAGCTAACACTTTGTATATTCAGAGCACTGGATTAACTGTCTTGCATAGTTTACAGCTACTGGCTGCCTATTCAAAGAAAACCTAGATTAAAAAATAGATATTTTTCTTTTGGCTCTAGACAAGAACTTTCAAAAGGATGAGATGTGACTAATCTCTTTATTGAGGGTTTTTGTACTGCCCTTCAAGCAGAAAAGTATTTAGAAAATCTTAACTATAAAGCTTATCCGAACCAGCCTCTCGATATCCTTCTTCAGTCCAGTTTTTGGTATCACCAAGCATAAGCATGGGTAATCAAAGCTTTCCCACACTTTATATTCTCACAGTGAAAATAGGAAAACTGGGGACTTACAGTTCACCCCAGTCCAAAGGAGAAAGCCTAGGTATCATATGATGAAATACAGAAACACACAAAAACATTAAGAAAGAATGCCAAGGGAGCTTATTCAGCATGTTTTGAACCTTCCTTATATGCTTCGCTTAGAGCTTGTATGAAAGCTAAACCCTCTAAAGACAACAAAATACTAAGTGTTGGTACACATAGTCAAAACAACTCCTGAGACCTTCTGGGGCACATGGTAAATTCGTAATGTTCTTAGCTGATCCAGTATGGAGTCTACAGGACTTACTGGCATATTTTTCCTTTTTTGCACCAAAACACAATCCTATATTGTATGCAGCAGCAGTAACTTACTACACACCATAGTTTTGCCAGATGATCCTAAAGCCCAAAATGGCTTTGTCAGAACTTTGCCTATATCCAATATACGTGCCATAGTAACATCAATAGGATGTTTTCTTTGGGAAACCACTATGATGTAAACTAACAAAGCATAATACTAAAGAAGAAAGTTTTGAGCTGCATTCTGACGCAGCATTTGATCAGTGACTGCAGATGGCCTACAGTAGTCTTTTGGGTTGTTTTGTTTTACTCCAGTAGGAAGGTTTGATATAACTGAGTAGGAAAGTTCATTTCTGACAGTATGATGTTAGATTTTGCCTGAAGATTAATATTTTTCAATAGAACTGCAACTTCTTTTAGTGTCACGACCTTGAATAGAGGATTGCAGGAGCTATAGCTCCAGCAGACACATACAAGACAAAACTTAAATTCTAGTTTGTTAAATATTTCGGTTGAACACTTGCCCAAAGAATTTGCCAGTGCTTCTCTACATATCAAATGCTAGCACTGGCTGATGGTTACACAACTTGCAGAAAATCCTCATGTAGTGGTGTCTATTTCTAACGGGACAAGCAGCCACTGCACAAAGCATGTACATTCCCAGCACTTTCCCTCTCTGTACATGGTTAAGCATTAGAACCTGAACTTTGTAAAGAAAGGCACATACTTATTTATGCCATTCAAAAATGCTGCTTTTAATACTCCAGAGTCATCTCCTTTTCTGTATCAGAAGCCAGAAAATTATATTTCTTCACTTTTCCACAGCATGTCCTAGCAATTTTTATCTAAAAGCAATGACTTTACTAGAGTGAACCTTTAGGTGTCCTTGGAGTGTACTTCCTGAGTGACCTTGGAGAAAAGCCACTCCCGTATCCCAGTGGAACTGAACCTGAGACTCAAACATTTAAACATAACATCATGAAAAGGATTATACACCATCCAAACGAAAACATTAACCATGGATTCTTTACTATCCATGCAAGCATCACTGTAGAGATATTATTATTCTACCTACATTTAAAAATGAATGGTGCTGTGTATGTGTAGACAGAAGATTCTTCCCTGGTAAATGGCACGCAAAATGATAGATGCTACTAAAGATCTTTTGTTTCTGTAATTTCCTAGAATAAAATTGCTAGAATTTGTTGCAGTAAGATCACAGAGTATAATCTAGCCAGGTGGCTCAACAGGAGATATCCCTCCTACTATAACCTCAACAACTAGTTTTCCATCAAAACAATTTACAACAAGACTTGAAAAAACCCAAAGTTGGCTGTGATAATCTGTGCTGGGTACTTCAGGCATGTCCCTCCTATAATTCCCCTTTTAATTCAGTATGACATGTCTACACCCCCTGGGTTTCTTTGGCAGATCAGGTAATATGGAGTAAGAGTCAGGACATTGTGATATATGCCCTGTATTCTTTCGTCAGAGATAAATTGTGACTGGTCAGTCCTTTAAATTCACTGCAGGTTGTGGCTGTTCAAAAAATGAATGTGTACAACTGCATGATGAAAAGATTAAATCTGAGAAGTAATGGTCAAACTTCAGATCAACCAGCCAAAAGCTAGTAATTTCGAAAGGCAGCAAATCTGTAAATTGTAATATTGTACATTGCCTTTTTGCTTTTCCCTGAACCATGGGTCCATGAACCACAGACGAAGTAATTGTCATAATCTTTTAATAGCTTAAAATAACAATAGATTTCAGAATCCAATTAGCTTTACTGGAATGCTGAATGATAAACTGGTTTTCTGTTTAATTCTTCTGTCAATGAAAAAAAAAAGAACACGAAAAAAATGTGGTATTTCCCCAGAAAAGGTTGTGAATGACATCAGGTGTGTTGATAGCACTTGTTTCTGTGGCAGCAATTAATTAGTCATTGGTGCACATTTATGCTGACTGGCTTTTACTTTCCTGCAGTAATACAAGTAAATACTGTGGGAATCCCTCCCATCCTCAGTTTACATATAATTTACTTTTAGTTACTCAATCACCTCTTTCATAAATATAAGCAGAGCAAGGGAAATGAAATAAAATAAACACTGGGGAAAACTGTTTTCATCTTGTAAGAAGAGTCTTTTTTAAAAAGAAAGGTTTTGATGACGATCTTAAAATATATGTGCTTACCAAACTTATATGGATAGTTTATGTAGTTTGAGAAGATAAACAGTGGACCTGTGAGAGGAATTGCTCTTTTAAATCCAGACAGAAGCTAAGTCCAGACAGAAGGTGGACGTTTTGCTGATATCAAGTGTGTTTGTAACAGGATTAATGACATGCCGTTTCCTACTTTGAGCACTGATATTCAGTAAACAATTTAGAATGACTGACCACAAAGTGCCAAATCACTTTCTCTGGCTTTCACTCACTTTCCAGTATTAACACAATTAGTATAGTACTTGCACAGCAACTTTACCTCAAGGATCTCATTTGGACTTAGCTCTCAATCATTAAACATAACTGGGCAGAGGCCTCTGCTGTACCAGTACAGTATGGGTTCAGAACAACTCAGAAGGAACTGTACTATAGATGCATTTTACCCAGTAAGAGTCCTGGGAAGCCACACTGGTGATTTCCAGAGCACAATGCCCTCTGAATCCTTCAGCACCCATGTAATCTTGCAAGCAGAAAGGATGGGGTAAAAATTAGTTACACGAGCTCTGCTCTGCTCAAACTGGAAGACTGCTAATTTTTTTGCATCACACCCTGTGGACTAATAATTGATTGCAATTTTGGGAGCATTTTCTGAATTTTGTCTGATATTCTGAGCAGCAGATTGATGTTAGCAGATCTATCCAACACCTGGTCTATCTATGCAAAGTGAGTAACTCCTTCTCCACAAAGATTAAAATTTTGAATCTTTTATGCTGAAAATTCTAATTTAACTTGAAGAGTCTTGTTTTCTTTTTAGAGATCTCAGAAAATTGGAAATTAAATCCCTGGAGAAGCTAACCTGTACTACTGGCTTTTTCCTTTCATTATGAACCTTTCCTAATGAATACATGAAGGTATTGATGAACTATATTTTTTTAGTTTTCTAACTTTGTAGGACTTAATTTTACCTCAGCAGGAGAATGAGCGCCTAAATAGATTGTGCTGATGTGGAAATGAAACCTCCATGTAGCATTGATTTATTCTTGACATAAACTTTTCTGTCATCACAGTCTGGTCACAAAAGGATCAGGGGTTAGCAGGCTCTAACTTCAGTTTACTGTAAAGTTAATCTAGACAGATTCTACAAGGACTTCCACATATCTTGATAGCTAAACCAAATTATTTAATAATGTTTCTAAAAATAAGCACATGTTCAGAACTTTGTAGGCCCCAAGACTAGCACAAGAACCCTCCAGGACACAGGTCATCACTGACAGTAAGCATTTCATACAATACCTGATAAATGGCTTGGACCCAACTAGGTTAAATGTTCCTGCAGTTTTACACCCTTTGCTTTCCCTTGATTTTAACTGGAAGATGACAATGGCTGATCATTTGCAGTGGCATGACGGTTCAGATGTATGAATTCCTCTTGTTTAGATTTATAAGAGAGCTGATAAAACATCTGCTCAATACATGGTGTTTGTGGGGCTAAGTAAAACTTTCAAGTAACTCTGCAAACGTAGTTGGAAAAAAACTGGGGTCCCAGTTAAGACTCCTGTACCCCAGAGCGTGTTCATTTTTTTTCTTACTCCACCAGTTAGTCTAACAAAACGTTTCACCTTGCTTCATAAACCTCGTACAGCTTCTGTCACCCGACCATTACAATTAGGATGAGGTAACAGCTGTTTAGTTTGTAGAACTACACAGGTGCTTTCATGTATTACAAATACAACTTGGAGATGTTAAGAAAGAGATGACAAAAGCTCAAGATAATGTTCTAGCTGCTGAAGTGTATTCCTGAATAGAAAGACTATTATAATCCTGGCAACATACACACCTTTCAGTACTTTTGCAGAGCAAAATGTAAGTCTGTAGTGCTGATGATTACTGTGTTTAAAGAAACATTCTCTCTCAAGGAATATTTTCCTTTTGACTGACCCTACTGGTTCATGATAGCTTGTTGCCATGGATGGGTATTGATGTCACACATTCTGCCCTGTGTTCATGCCAGAAAATAAATGAGAATGATTTTTTAATGACTAGGAGTTACTTAGCAATTCCCTGGAAGGCCTGAAGTGAATTATGAGTAAGAAAACAAGATGCCTTATTGACCCTGCCTGCATTGTATCTTTATGCCAGTGAAGTGACACAGTAAAACTCCATAGTAAATGCTCTACGGATTTAAAAACAAGGTTGTGTTACTGCAATTTACCTTGTTATCCAACACATTGCAGTGGGCTGAAGACCAGCAGGAGGCTAGGTGAAGTGTGGCCTCGGGGCTCACACGTCAACTTGTGTGCCCTTGGAATCTACGTAACTGTCCTTCTGAAGTTTTTGGAAGAGGGTATACTGCTTGTGTCCTTCCCTCCATCAGCGACACTGACAGGAAAGGAATCCCCAGCAGGGTACAGACATCACTGCATCAGGCAGCAGTTGCCACACCACTGCCTTCTCTCACACCGCCTTTCAAATTAGATCTGTCCTTTAGAGGTTGGCATCTGGAAGGCAAAAAACAAGAGGAAATCTCTTGTAAATGCAGACAACAGCAGAAAGGCTGTAAGAACACCACCACTCTTGCTGCTCCCCAGACCTTGGTTTCTGCTCCCTCCTCTCCTCACAGACAGTGGTGTTTGGAGTGAGGAAGCTTTTGCTCTGAGGTGAGACCACCCGGGAATTCCAATGCCACCAAAGCTATCAGGAGACCACCTCCCCGTATTTTCTAGGAGGTATCCCTTTCTAGGAAGGCAGCCTTGTCTTCAAGGGCGGCCCTATCCGTGCCTCAGCGGGCAGGACTCATCGCCCGGTCCCCACACGCACCCACCCGCCGACCCGAGAGCCGAGGGCCGGGCCAGCCGTCGGGGCGGACGGGCAGGGCGGGAAGGCGAGCCGGGCCGGGCCGGGTCAGCCCAGGAGCAGGAGCAGGAGGCGTGCCGGCTGGCCGAGGTGTGGCGGCGGTACGCGGGGCTTCCCCGCTCCGCCCGGCGGGGGGCGAGGAGCGGAGGGAGACAGACGGCCCTTCCCGCCGCGCGGCCGGGGCGGGGCTCGAGGCGGGCTACCTGTGGCGGGCCCNGCGGCATGAAGGTGAACTTGGGCGTCCTCTCCCTCTTCGTGGCCCTGGTGGGAGTTTCAAGCTTCATCTTCCTCGTGGTGGCCATCGCGACGGACTTCTGGTACATCATCGATGCCTCCAAGCTGGAGAGGTCGCCCAACGGCACGGACGCCCTCAGCTCCCACTCGGGTCTGTGGCGGACCTGTCGCGGTGAGTGCGCGGCGCGGAGGCAGCCGCCCGCCCCGCTCC
>VZSZ01006424.1:1941681-1996929 GCA_013398815.1 Ibidorhyncha struthersii | reverse complement strand
CGCGTGTCCGGCAGCGCGGGGTGGGAGCGGGCTGCCGGGATTCCCCGCCGCGGGGAGGCAGCGCCAGCATGTCGCGATAGCTACCGGACGGAGGGGCCGTCGCGGTAGTTGCTGATTTTTGGCTTTACGGGTTCAGAAAAGCAGCCCGCGCCCCTTTCGGTGCCCCCGACCCACGGGCAGTGCGGGGTGGAGTCTCTCTGGTGCGACTTGCCGAAGGAGGCATGGGGATAGCGAATTTGCTGCTGCTGTAACCTAATTTTACATTAACTTTTAATTCAAGCTAATTTAATAGACGTTAACCATTTGGAAGGAAAGAGATGTCTTTTCATTTGACTCAGGAGGAATTAAGGGGCGAAAGTTCTGGGGTAAAGCTATTAAAATGATAATAATATAAGGAATATCGATATAAATAATAATAAGCTATATATAGTTTTTATACATAAATAAGTGATATTAATATAGATTATATCAATATACATATTATTAGTTTGAAATATTTAATACAATTGTAAATAAAATTAACTTAATCCTATACTAACTAACAGTAAGTGACTAAAGACTCACCAAGTTCGCCTAGTAATTGTACTGCATTTGATCCTGCTTGGTATTCACAGTTCTGGATGTTAACGAAAGATCCATAAACCCTGTGTGGATATTATTGTAGGATTTTCCCCATTTACTTTGATTTGTATGCCAGGCATATGAATTTTGGTTGTGATTCCACCATTAAAAACAAGGAGTAAGTAATATTCATCATAGACAAGAAAGGATGTTACTTCCAGCAGGGGAGAAGGTGCAGGTTAAGGGAATTCTCCCCTTTGCTGTACCCTGAGCCCCACTGAAGTGAGCAAATGTTGCCTCCTGACTTCAGTGGTCAGGCCCCGTGGGAGCAGAAGTTGGCCAAGGTGACTTCAATACCCTCCTTTCCTTCCCTACCTAGGAATGACTGTTTTTAAAGTAGATAATATATTAATTAGATGTACATGCAAAAAAGAAAGAACTAGAGGATATATTGCAGAAAGTTGTTATAGTGTAATTTTTTCTCATTTTTTTTTCCCTTCTCTATTAGTGAGGAGTGAATGTTACCCTTTGATAAACCCTTTCTGGCACGAAAATGCAAACATCACTGATTCACACAGACAGCTTTTGTGTGAGTAACTTTTATATTACTTCCATACTTCCATCCACCCTTCCCTCCCTCCTGGGGCACTTACAAGGTCACATTTCTGATTCAGAGGGGGAACTCTTTGAGGTAGTGTTTTGACTGTGCTTGTGTACAATATCTGTCACTGCATGTGGTCTTTAAGTAGGATTGCTGTTGAATAACCATCTATTTGATGTCAAGTTCAGCTAATTTCTTCCACAGCAGCAAGATGTTTTTGCCTGGAACGGCTCAGGAAGGTACTCAATTGTTAAAAATAGAAGGCAAAAATGTTCAAAATCCCCTCAAAAGAGTTTGATCACTAAAAATGCTTAAGCATACATTTAAAGTAGTCTTTAAGACAGCTACATATCTACCCTTTCAGTGGGATTCCTTGGACTGGAAAAAAACTTAAGTAAGTGGAAATTTAAGAAAATAAATCAAGGACTTAAAGCAGTGTTTAAAGCCTTTGAAGAACATTGTACTCAAAAAGATTGTTTCTAACTGGTTGGTTAGTATTTACTTCTTTTTCTTTAGACTCATTTGTCAATGTCAGAGTGTTTTCAGAAGGTCCAAACTAAACATTTTCAAATACTTTTAGGCTTCTCCTAAAAGACAATCTAGCTTTTTTTGCATCATATTCTGTACAATGCTTCGCTCATATGTGCTTGTATATGGGCTTGCTTTTTTTAAATTATTTTTTATTTATTTACCTCTCCTCTCTGACTCTGGCTGTTTTCCCCTTGCGGGCAGAATATATGCATTTGTCCTGTGTCTTAAAATGGTTATCCTTTCCCTCAAAACCAGCAATTTCCCTGAGCAATCCTTCAGAGAGGCTTAGAGTGTCTTTAGTCTCTTGGAGCATCATCTCATGATACAGCTAAAAGCACAGCAGACATGGCAAAGGAAGCCTATGAGGTACTGATGCAAATGTAGCTGTGTTACAACAGTAACTAGAAGGTCAAAGTAGGAATAAGATCCCAGTGGGCTGCTGAAACAGCTGTACAAACATATTGACAGGTTCAAGACTTAACAGCACAGATTGCTTCTCCGTGCTTTCAAATTGAAAGGTGCCTTTTCTTTAATCTTCCTTGCTTAAGAAAGAGGACCTTAGATGCTTGTTGTTGCTGAAAACTGTGAGGATCAGTGAAAATTATTATCTGTTACATCACTTAAGCCTTTGAGGTTTCAAAGTTAATTGAACCTAACCAGGCTGATCCCGTTTTAAGTGTGGTCACCTCAACTATTATGTTGGGGATAGTCTAAAATTTCGGGATAAAATTATTAGCATTTCAAAAGTTGTGTTCATATTTGCAAAAAGATACATCTGTAATTTTTTCTCAGGTGAGGAGATTTTAGATTACAGCTTTTCAGTGAAAGCTGAATTCTGCAAAAACAAAAGCAGAGACTGTACAGAGCTTTTTTTGTTATAAAAATGATGTTGGCTTGGAAACAAAGGACAGCTCTTTGGTAGTCACACAGTGTAAGAAAATAGTGAATATGAGTAAAAATTGGATTCATAACTATGTTTAGAGACTCTTCAGAGCCTCAGAGAAAATCTCTCACTCTCATATCATGTACTATTTTTAGGTTCCTGGACAAAGACTTCACGTCTGCTAAGACACCCGTAGATTTTGTTATAAGCAGGTGTAGTCTGCCTAAAAATGATAAGATAAGAAATCAAAGATACTTTCATTGAAAGAACCTACTAGGTTTGATTAGAATGCCCTGAAGAGTGGGCTTTTTGATATCTTAGATGTTAAACTTCCATGCCGTTTTGGTGTGGTAAGGCGAGGCTACAGACCCATAGCAATAGCAGCTGAACATAGGGAGTGCCAAGTCAGTACTTCTTACTTCTAGGAAATATAGATATTTCTAAGTGACGTCTAGGTTTGTTAAGTACTGAGATACTACCTTCTACTTCATCTTTACCCTTTTTTCTTAAATATTTTCTGGCTGTGGTCACTGAATCATATTTAGGCAGATCAAGGCAAACCTTTGTCTTCATCTACAACACATTTTAACTAGAATTTTAGAGGACAATTCTGGGATCGTGGATTCCAGTGTAGCTGCACTAATTTCTTCACGTGTTGCTATATGGGGCCAACAGGCTAGTTGCACAGCTTGAATCAGTTACTTCAAAAATCTTTTTTTTTTCTGTGTGTGTGCCTGTGCAAGTGTCTGTGTGAGGCACACTCACGTGGAATTTATCTCATTCTGTCTAGCTCTACACCCATATTTCTCACTGTTTGATTGGCAGACTGAATTTCAGGAGCTGTGGCAACATCAAATGTGTTTCTTGCCCATTACTCCTAGAAAGATTTAGAAGGGCTGTCTCCTAATGCAGGCACTTAAGTAACACATCTGGAGTTGCATCCCCTGTTCTTAGAGTTCCCATACTCTTGCTGGCATGTCTTAACTACACACAAGTGCCAAAAAAATGGGAGAAAGTCTATACCTGAGTGCAAAGAGCTGGGTCTAAGTGGAAGCAGAAGCGCTGGTCACTGCCAGAAGACAAACCCTTCATTAGAGAATGAAAAGCCTTCACATTCCAACCCTCCACATTTCTCATCTGTCTCCTAGTCATCCCCAGCAGATTCCTTTTAGGCTTATTGTGTATTTCAAATAGAGCTCCTGGCAAATTAAAAAGATAGGATGTACAAGTTAAAGTTCTGTGCTACCAGCAGTATTACTCGGGCGGTCAACCTAGGTCTTGTTAATCCTGGGAGTATGATGTATTTTCGCATCAGGGGAGTACTCTTGAGCAATTTCCCTAATGGATTAGACATAAGCATGCCTTCTTCTGTACATTAAGCTTCCATTTCTTTTCTTAGTGCTCCCTCCAGCTGAACATATGGCATATACCCTCTCTCTCCCTCAAACCTGCAATGTATAAAATATTTTCCTACTACAGATTATGTTATGGCATGGTTATATATTTGTCTAAAACATCAGCCACTGTAAAGAAAGATACCACTAGACTCCCTCCACTAGCTTTTCTGAAATTTCTGCATTTAAAAAAAATATCTTTTTACTGGAGATGTACATTTTCCTCTGTCCCATACAGGTTTAAAATGAAAGTGTAGCTTTTCACAATTTAGACAGCTATTAGGGTCTCTTGGTGACCAGTAGGATTAAAGATAGTCCTCTGAAAGTCACCTTTAAAACTGAAATCTGTCAGCAAAGACACTTGAGATAGCTTGTCTTGCCATGTGTTCTCCTATGTCAGCTATGGGAGACAAGCAGAAAGAGCAACTTTTTTCCATAATGAGCTGAATCCATCTCTCACTAAATGGTAAAAGAAGGATGTCACTCTGACTTTAAAGGAAGCTGCATCATGAGTTCTGAGCAGCTTTGCTATTTTCCAGTAGAAGAAACATAATATTCAAAATACCATCTAAGATGGTGAGGGTCACATACAGAGAAGGAAGTTGGTGTATAGAAGTAATGGTAGTGTTTAATCTGCTGAAAAATGTTCCCCAAGAGTTGCAGCTTCGTAAAATAATTTCTTTAAAAAAAAACCCAAACCCAAACCCAACAAGTTACATTGGGGAAAGGTTGCTCTTGGGCTTTTTTTGTAATATAAATACTTTTCATTTATCAAGGTCTGTATTGTTAAGAATTAGTAAATACTAGTAGAGATTTAGCTAAAGACAGGACCAGTGTAATCCCTGCAAAGTTAACAATTATGTAAATATTTCTAATCAAAATCAATTTGTACTCTGGACTTTGTTCAAGTACTTCTTGCAGGACAGATGACCTGTCAAAAGAAGCAAGTAATGTCTTTGCTGGATAATAATGTATCCTGTCACAACTCTTCTATAAGCTTGACTTTTTGGAAATTCAAGTAACCTGTTCTCAGTAACTGTGTCTCAGTTATGTCTGAGTAGTGACCCCTGCTTAGTAACATAAACATTACTTCCACCTTAATTCTTCTGCAGTAAATGCTATATGATTTTCTGATCCTAGAAAGCTGTGGCTAAGGTTTTTTCAAAGCATGGCGAAAATTGTTAAAATGTGGAGATTTTTTTTGTATGACTTCCACCCTCCTCTTATAGTTTAAAAANAAAGCAACATCTATAGCATGTTATTTGGCCAAAATGCAAGAAGCCATTTTGGTCCAAAGATGTGTTGGGTCCCATCTACACTGCAGAGCTGGGTCTAGTGTTCCGAAAACTAACGTGAGAGAAACTACTGTTATTTCTTAAGGGCTGCCTGGTTTGCCCCTGACACACAAGCCAGCTGCATTAGGTACCTACAAGGTATGATTAAGCCTCTGACAATCCTGATTTTTTGTTAGTGACATAAACATCATGGCCAATAATTGATTTCCTGTTACAAGTAACTTTTTAGTGCTCTTCTCTATTCCTGAGCCATACAGAGATGATCAGTTAATGGATGTGGTTTCCACTTATATATGGCTGGAAGAAAATGTTTTTCTTGCTATAAAACCAAGACTGGAGTGTGCAGCTGCCCATGCACAACTGCTTTAATTATTCTCCCCAGAGTATTTTTATTTTTTTCTGCTTTAGACGTCAGTGTAGCTGGAACCATGGGGCTGCAGACAAGTTAGTGCATCCTGCAGGGAAACAATCTTTGCAGTAAAGGCAGTTACTGATACCTCAGTAGTTGTAATGTAGCAGCTGCCTTGGTTTCTTCCTCAACAAAATTACTTTAATAGTACAGTTAAACCTACAGACTAGATTTCCTTACAGCATGTGGACCCTGTAACAGTCACTAACCAGCTGCTTTCACACTTCTCCCCACTCTTTATGGGCCTGCTTCATTTGTACTGAGTTACATGTTTATACTCCTGCTCCTAATCCCAGAATGCCTTATTCTTTGGCTGCCATTACATTTTAACTGGGTGATTTAGAGTTCCTCACAATTTTTCCTTTTGTTTTTAAGTTATCAGAAGGAAATAGCTAGGGCTGGAGTACCTGACAAGAGCCAGTTCAGAGGCCAAATGAATCATGGAATCATAGAATGGTGTAGGATGGAAGGGACCTTAAAGATCATCTAGTTCTGACCCCCTGCCATGGGCAGGGACACCTTCCGAATCAGGTCACTCAAAGCCCCATCCAACCTGGCCTTGAACACTTCCGGGGATGGGGCCAACTCTCTCAGCCTGTTTTCATAGGAGAGGTGTTCCAGCCTTCTGATCATCTTCATGGCTCTTCTCAGGACTCACTCTAACGGGTCCATGTCTTTCTTATGTTGGGGGCCCCAGAGCTGGATGCAGTACTCCAGGTGGGGGTCTCATGAGAGCAGAGTAGAGGGGCAGAATCCCCTCCCTCAACCTGCTGGCCACGCTTCGTTTGATGCAGCCCAGGATGTGGTTGGCTTTCTGGGCTGTGATTGTATGTTGCCGGTTGATGTTAAGCTTATCATCAACCAACACCCCCAAGTCCTTCTCCTCAGGGCTGCTGTCCATACATTCTCCACCCATCCTGTATTTGTGCTTGGGATTGCCAATTGAGGTGCATAGAAATTCTAACTTAATTGATGTTGTAGGCGTATACCTAAACGGATCTGCTTTGTTTCTGAGCAACAGTGGTCCTTCAAAGAGGTTCCAGTGAACATTTGCTTTGGTACTTACAGTAGATATTACAATGAATATATACAGAAATCTGAGATAACTTTAGCATCACTGCAGCTGAGACCTAATGAGTGACAACTTCTGATGAATGTTCTCATTTTCAAATTCATTGGTATTGTAGCAATAGAATGTGAACCACAGTGCATTGCTTACATTTATCATTCTATTCTACCCATTCGTAGTATTAAAGGTTTTTGTCAGTGCCCACCTGTACCAAGTCTAGCATCATTTTATTTCTACTATCTGTAATTTATCTTCCAGTTTAGCTCAGAGACTTGTTGCATGAGAAGAGCACAAAGCCAAAATGTGTAACACAAAGTCCAGAGCTTAGCTAATTATCCTGGAATACCCTAACCCTGTGAGCTCTCATCCACCGTCATCTTTTCTCTAATGAAAGGAGGAAATCCAGGCCTTCGTGTCCCTGGTGTTTGAACCCAGAAGCCTCAAATTTAGCCACAGTTCTTTTCTATTGCTTGTTGTTTCCTTCCTTCCTTCCTTGCAAGCACATCAGGCTTTCTCAGTGCACTGTTTATTCCTGGCTTTGCCAAGTCTTTCCAGAGCAGCCCCACTGGTTTCACCTACTGCCAGCATTCTCTTTCAGCTAGAGGCTTTTGTCTAACTGGCTATTTAGTTACTGGTGGGGATGATAAATAGGTCCTTAATTAAGCTCTTCTGAGCTGCTGCCATTTGGAGTATTTCTGATGAGGTGACTATTACAGATTTCTAGAGACTATTTGCTATTATAAGCTGTGCAAACAAATCCAAAGTTAGTTTGAAACAATTAAGCTCCAGCATGTTAACAGAAGATGATTAACAAAACTACTAGATCTGCAGTTGGTTACTTTTGACACAATTCATTTTTTTGAGTGCTTTCCTCTGAGAAACAACTCATCAACAACTATGTTGGGTGGTAGTTTAGAAATGTCTGCCAAATTCACAGATCTGGACGCACACTGCAGATGTCATTCTTACAGGTGTTTGATTGGACCTCTAGTAAAACAGCTTTAGCTAACTGGTGTAAAACTTCATTAACTCAGATCAAGCAATTAAAGTATTTTTTGCTACAAAAAACTGGAGTGTTTTTTTTATCTGTTCATCAGTTTGTTTCAGTATTTTCAGAATGAAACTATTGGATCTTTTGTGTTGGACTGTAAGGAAACTCAGGCTTTGAGAAATAGACATGGGAAACTGGATTCTGTTTTACAGGAAAGTGCACGTACCTCTTGTGCAAAATGCTTAGGTTGTTTTTTTTTCAGTACTAGATTAATTTCATCAGAATGAAGACAGTTAAATGTATAATACATAATGCATAAATATGTATTTCAACACAACTCAAAAACACTGAAATGACTGCAAAATTTATGTTTTAACTTCTTTCACTGATAATTATTGAAGACAAACACAGTAAAGATATTTTGTCATGTCCTTCTATAAACTAATTCTGTGCCTTTAATCAAGGAATATAATGCCATAATATCATATGCCAGACGGCATGAATTCAGATTCCTGAGTGGTTTCCATGGCAGCATTTTAGAATAAGTTTTCCAGGCAGTTGCAGATTTCATAGAAGGACACAATGGGTATTAGGTATTGAACTAGAACACTGGAATTGATAGAAGTGCTGTTTAACCAAATACAATCCATTAAATATGTGATTTTAAAAAAGCTGCAGGTGATTTTGACACTGTCCTGCACAACATCCATGTCTGTGAACTGGAGGGACATAGATACGGCTTTGAGTAACCTGGTCTAGTGAAGGCTGTCCCTGCCCTTGGCAGGGGGATTGGAACTAGATGATCTTTAAGGTCCTTTCCAACTCTAACCATTCTATGATTCTATGATTTATGAAAAATGCGACCCCAGCTGTCTGTAGGAAAAGTAAGGCTCTGTCACAGTGGGATTTTTGGGTTTCAGCTGAGATATCCTTAAAACCTATATTTTCACTGAGGAGGGCATAAAAATCAGACTTACTCTGATGTTACATGCAACTGTCACAGATCATTAATGGTACCATTACTCTGGTATGGGTTTGTTTTCCCTTCGCTTCAAAAGGTTACATTCAGAGCCCTATCTTCTTCACCCGCACTTCTCCTGGCTAAGTTTACAGTCCTAGCTGCAGTAGCTGAAATCACACCATGAAAAGGAAAGTCAAAGAAATAGCAACTGTTAGTGCTACTGTCCTGAAGTGTAGTTTCTTAGCAGCAACTTTGACTAGTGAGGGACACCTGGAAAATCACAAAGCACAGGCTCAGTGATGAGCTTGTTTATGTTTCTTCCGTCCCAGCAAAGCCAGGTCTGCGGACAGAGTTGCACTGCTCTTACATTCTTAATTTCAAAATATTAATTACATCAGATTTTATCCCCCCGCAGCCTTTTCACTTCTTACACGCAAGACCAAATCTAAAAGGACACATGGATGTCAAAATGGTGGGGAATCAAAATCAGGCCTAATATTCTCAGGAAGCACAAACAGGGCAGAAGACTAGCCTGTTCCTGCTGCCTCTCTAGAATATGAGAACTAAATTGTGTGCCCAATCTCTATTCTGTCACATCATGTTGCATCTCATCCCTGACAACCACTTCTGACTATATAAAATTCCTGAACTAAGTTCCATGGCTGTTTATCCTCTTGGTATTTAACTAGGATTTGCAAACGGTTTTGACAGACAGGTTTATACCCAGTAAGCTGAAGATTGATTTGACCATTAGGGTCTGAGAATTGCTATAGGTTTGGGTTTCTTAGCCAGCAACAGCAGCCATGGCCAGTTTTGCTGAAGGAAAGCCCAGGGAGTACCGTCAAATTTAGAAGCAAGGAGAGAAAGTTCTCCCTTCAATGCAGAATGCTGAATTCATGCTTTCTGAGCATCAGCTGATCCTGATGTGGGCACATGTGGGACTAAATATGAGAATATAATACCAGCGTAAATAAAGAGAAATGGAAGAACAATAGGGTCACTTCTCAAAACTTTGTCATTTGCCACACTTTTCCTTGTGAGCATGTTCTGAACTACACAAACAAATAATTATGTCTTGAAACCACATTCCGCTCAAGTAGAGCAATTAAGCGTCTGCCTGTATCCCATGCAGGTTCTCCCTTACCTTCCACGGTTCTAGAACTGAACAGAGATATGTACATGATTGTGTCTTATCTTTATAATGATATTGAAAAGGATAAGCTGGATCTTTAGCTAGTGGCAGGTGGAGTATCTCCAATTCAGTGGGCAGTTACAGCGGCTTAAAAAAATTGATCATCTGATCACAAACAAACTGTGATCTCTTAACTGACTTCTTTACCTTGGGAACCAGCTAATGGTGTATTGTTGTTCCTCTGTGAAATTAAATGAGACACTGAAGCCTAAAGCCCTTCAGAAAATGTATTTTAAGTTTTCCTTTCTCAGTAACTCTGCGCTTTACTCTGGTATGAAATAAATTGGTACTGGAAGCTGGAATGGCTTTTTTTTGGTTATTTTTCTAGAAAAGGTTGGGTTGAACATTGTGGATCGATTGCATGAGAGGGAACAATGACACAGAGATGGTTTATGATGGAAAAAACAGTGTGACATGAAAAAATACATAGCAACCGTCTGTTTATACAGCTATTAAAATGTTATAGGGATCAAGAAAGACTAATGTAAAATATTTAGCATGGGAGGAAGCAACCAGGGTAGGTTAATATACTTAGTGAAGCTGCTGTAGAAAACAATGACAGACACAGAATCAGAGCTGGGTGGGAAAACTTACCTCTAGTTGATGGTCAGCTGCAACAAAGGGAAAGGTCAGCAATTTGCTAGATGAGTTCAGCAGAGGGCATGTGACAGAACAGAAAGCGTTTAACCAGAGCATCTGCTGGATGTCACCACCCAAACAGAATAATGCCACTTGCTGTGATCTGTATGATTCAGATAAACAGGGCTACTTTTTATTAAGGTTGTCAGTGACTATCTGATACGCAATTCATCACCTGTTATCCAGCTAAGCTTAATATCTGAGAATAGTTTAATTGCATAAATATATTCATATAGAGATATCCTTTATATTTGTGCTCTCTGAAACACAGGCTGTGGTCCTGTGAAGGGCTTGCCCTGTATGTTACCTTTTTCTCCATACCATATATTTGTCCTGCTGACTTAAACTGAAAACCCAAGAATTGTCCACCTCCTTGTTTGTGCAGCTCAGAATAAGGCTTTGATCCTGATCAGGGGCTCTGTATTCAATAATTATTAGTACAATGACACCATAATAAAATAATAAAATATTAATGTTCTTCATTTTTCTTCAGACATGCATGGAACATTTGTCATCCTGATGCCCCTCAGCCTCATATTGATGATTTTTGGAGGAATGACTGGATTCATCAGTATTCTTGCCAGAGCCTACTTACTGCTTCTAATGACAGGACTGCTTTTTCTTTTTGGAGGTACTGTATCAAACTCCCGTCCTAACCATTTTAAATAATAAGAGATTATATTGGGAAACATCACTTTGTCTTCCAGGGGAAAAAAGCTACACAAGAGTTTGCTTTCAGAATAACACTGGTATTCATTCACTTGGTGTCTGCTCTGCTCCTGACAGGGTTCTGGAATAGAAAGCTGCCACTTACAGTCAGGAAAGACGAATAATCACACACAACCATACATCCTTGTGGAGCGAGTCACACTTTGAACACAATGCGTTTGCTGTGGCCATTAACACAAAAGATTTAATATACCTTCTCAGCACAGTGCCCAAATTCTTTACAGGCAGGGTAATGGAGTAATGGGAGAAGTGACTTTGGAATGTAGTAAAGCATAGAGTTCGATAGCCTTGCACAGACCTTACACCTATTAAGAAAACATATTTTTTCAAAGGCATTTGAATTGAGTTCCTGAAAAGGGTCTTGGTAGGCATTTCTGGGTTAACTAGTACTGCTAGTTTTGAACTAGAGTGGTGTCCCCAAACTGTGGGTCACAAAAGAAAACCCCAAAGAGTTATATTAGTTGGAGTGTAACTTTTCAATTTGAAGCAAGAAAAATTCTTTTACATTTTGTTTTCTATTATTTTTTGCTATAATCAAAACCTCTGTGTTTTAGGAAGTGATTTATGAATTAAAACTAAAAACTTTCTATCAAAGTAGGAAAACTGGGTTTAAATCCATCTCCATTTTTTTCTCCAAATAGATTTTCAGTACTGTTTCATAATGTAACTTGAAACAGAAATTTTCCCAAACAGAAAAGGGGATCCTTAATATTGGCCTTCATCACCTGATGAGTCCTGTTTCTAAGAAGAGAATACTAAGAGATTGCTGGAAGCAAATGCTGCTGTCTCAAAGTCTTGACTGACCTTTTTAGTCTGAAATGCTCTTACAAAGACCAACCATCCCCCATTATGCTTTTCTTCTTCTTCTTCAAAAAAAGTAAGTTCTGTTTCCTTAGAACATCAGAAAGCTGTGTTCACTAAAAAGGCTTAGGCTATTTGAAAACTACTGCAAAAAGTAAGTGAAAGATGAAAAGCTATGAAGTGCAAAGCATGATTATCCCGCTGAGGAGTGGAGTACTGTGCCTTTCTAAGACACTCGGGGTTGCAAAGAGGGAACAGAAACACAAAGACAGTATTAGGAGAGGGATGCTTGAATATGTTCTGAAGATGCAACCAGTGCTATTCCCCAGGACAGTGTGAACAGACTACAGGGTGGCCTTTGGTGTGAGACCAGACCCTCCTCCTGCTCAGGCAGTATTGTTCAGCTGTTTCAGCTGCACTGATGCTTGATGCATGGAATGGGCACGCACAGCTTCATAGGATATTCCAGTTCACCAAGTTTGGTATTGATAGTTTTGTCAGCAGAAAGAAATATTTTATGATGCAATTCCAGAAACCAGAGTTTTTTTGGAAACTAGCAGAACTTGTATGTTCCACATCCCAGGACATCCTAAATGCTTCCTCATTTTTTGAAATATGGCCACATTTAAGGGTGATCAGAGAACTCAGCATACCTTATTGAAAATGTCAAAACCCCAGTCATTTGCATTTCTGCTGACAAAAGATAAGTGATTTTTTTTCCCCCTTGCACAGGACTAAAATAAGGTACAGGCATCATAGCATGGACTATAGTATGAATTTTGACTGTTGGATAATCCAATACACTTCCGTCTTGGTTTGTCTTTACTCAAACTTGTCTTTCTGGCAAAAATGCAGACTCATCTAGACTTACACTCTGATTTAACAGAAAGCCAGACCAAAATTTTTCTCCCTCAGAATCAGATAAAACACTATCTTGTCCTACAAGTGTTCCAGTATCTACTTTCCCTGGGCTACAGTCCTTTAATCCAGGTCTTTCTATTGCATCTTTCCTGCCGCTGATCCAGTAAAGTCATAAATTAGTATATGTCCTTTGAGTAACATAGATGTCAGGCCCAGGATGTAGCATGTACTTGTGCTAGACGTGCCAGTTTGCTAACTTCTGTACAGTCCTTTCATTCTGAAATCATTTGGCTTCTTGTTTAAGTGCCTTTATTAACTTATTTTTAGTCTGCTCCAAGGATGTCTTTGGCTCAGCTATTTGGAAGTGAAGAATAGTCATGACTCCACAACACTTGGTGCGAGGTGACAGTACAGACCACCACATTTACATTGAACACACAAAACTTACAATACTCAAAATTAGAAACCAGCCTAAATTCAGGTCACTGACCTGAAATGCAAGAATCTCCATCAGCATGAGCTTTCTTGCATAGAGGTAGACAACTGAACATGGTGCACGGCAGTGAGAAATCAGGATGCATTATAATACAGTGTCGAAAACAGAAATGTATATGCATTAGATATCTGTAAAAGACATGACTAGATTTTTATTGTGAGAGACTTGCTGTTACACATTTTGATTCAGTATTTAACAGTGAGAATACATTAAGCTCAATGGACAGAAATAACCCTCCCTTTACTTCCCTCTCACACTTCCCCAAAAAACAGCCTCAACCAGACTAACTGGCAATCTGGCCTGGGTAGATAGAAAGGAGTGGTAAAGAAGGCCTAAGTGATATCAAATTAATTATTTTTAATTTCTGCAGTGGATGCTAACTAGCTGAATATGTTTTTTCTTTCCCAGCTCTTATTACACTTACTGGGATCAGTGTCTATATTGCGTATTCAGCTGCTGCCTTTGAAGAAGCTGTCTGCCTCCTGAGGAGTAAGGACCTCCTGGTAGAAATCGACATCAGGTTTGGCTGGTCGCTGGCACTAGTCTGGATCTCCTTTGTCGCAGAAGTGCTCACTGGGGCTGTGTTTCTCCTGGCAGCAAGAGTTGTGGGTCTGAAACGGCGACGTGAACAGGCATTATGAACAACAGGTATCATTGCAACAACAGAACCCTGCAGAATCTAGAAATGTGGATTGCTTGGTCCATCTGGTCACTAGGGTTAATAAACATGGCAAGGCTGTGACTGAGTATCTTGTCAGCTGTCATAAACCCTCTTCCTCACAGTTAGCTATGAAACACAAAGATTCTGATAAATCAGTAAAACATTTCAAGTGTTGTCAATAAGGAAACCCTTGTGACTTTAGAAGAAAGTACATTGCAGTGTTAGTGTTTCCAAAACTGGAGCTGGCAGCTAGTAAGACATCTCCATTCATTGCTTAGAACAACGCCGATTTCTTGTTTTCTTTTCTCCTTTCTGCTGTCCTAGAAAAGTGCCTCAGACTACTTTGCAGGCCAGGCTGCATGGTCCGCTTAGCTCTTGGTTTCTCCTCCGAGACTCCTAATAACTATGCGTAGGATTTCAGTCCTGTTGGCAGCCTCTACCAGCAGAGTTGCTCTGAGATGGCTACTTTGTGGTAGGTAGTGCTTCCTTCCTGCTGCCTTTGGAGGCACATAGGGATATATGATGTCTGTACACTTGAACCCAGGGAGAGAGTGTGAGGCGTAAATATCCTCAATTAATATTGCATATTTAATGGTTTTGTTGCACGAAGTAAAATCATAAGTAAAGATCGAGAATAGGAAGAACTTCAGAATATTTGGAGAACTCCAGTGATAATCCCCAGCACTAGGGCATGGCTAGGACATCTAGTGAGGTGAAGATTAATCTTTACTCTGGTGTGCACCTTCTATATTTATAGCATCTTTCTTTTCCCTCATGTCTCCCCAGAGAGGCCCTCCTCTCTCCTGTACCACAATCACGCTATTTCTTTGTGACAGCACATAAAAATCGGTTGATTTGAGAAACAACAGAATCCCAGAAGCCTAACCCATGCCATCTATATGTAATGTTTAAGGAGAGAGACAGCATCCTGTTATCTTTCCTAAAATCATTACTTATGGGGTGAAAACAAAGACATGAGTAATTTTCTAAAAATGAGCTTTGGTGCTGCCGTGATAAAATGAAAGGATATAAGGCCTAGATAAAGTGAATGACTTGATATTAGTTATCTGGCAGACGGTAGTGACTCTGGTGGTGAAGTTCTCAAGTGCAGTGCAATGGTGAGTGTACTGCAAGAGAAAGATACAGCTGCTTTTCCAGATGTTTTAACTAACTACTGTAGCCAGCCCCAATCTATCAGATGCTCAGGCTACGTACTTATCTATTTCAGCTTATTACTACCTGCTTTTTCAGTTCGGTAATGCAGGAGATGTATCTGATGCATTTCCCAGATTTTACTTAGCAATTTTGGTGATGCTTCCTTTTCATGAAATCAGTAACATGCTTTCTACTAGCATATGTTTAACTTGTGCTGAAAACTGCTGAGTAAAACTGAACACACAGGATACCTGAATTTCATATTAGGTGCCAAGCAATCCAGTTTTTCCTCTGGGTAATAGCATTTAAGAGAAAATTTACTTCAGTGTCCACTGAAGTTAGTGAAGAAATTTCCCCCTGACTGCTGTGGCTTGGAATAAAGACTTGAATGTGTTAACAGCTCCAGTACATTTCTGTTAGGTCATGTGTGTATGTATGAGGACTTCAGCATATTACAGTTCAAGGGTGTGACTTGGGAGCTGTGTCAGCAAGGCATGCTGTCATTAGGCAAGTCCCTTGTACTTCCTCCAGTAGTGCAAAGGGCATCATTTACCTACTACCTCTGTTAAATTTCAAAACAATTTTATCATGATTTCTTGTGTTAAAGATTGCACATTTACTCTTACTGAGCTCATCTCAGATCTTAGTCTCACAGTACCAATTACTTTACAAAAAATAGTGGCAGGGAGCTTCTGAGAGTTTACAGTCTTTGGAGATATAAGGAAACATTATTACTAGCATGCTGTAAATGGAGAACTGAGGCAGAACAACTGGCCAAGGTCACATGAAACCTGAGGTTCTGAATCCCAGTTTAAGACCTTAGTTGGCAGACCTTGCTTGTTATCAGAATGAAATAAGGCTAGAAATCCTGAATAGACTGAACAGTAGAAATTCTGTGCATAGCCAGTACTAGTTTCTAATTCTAACTTGCTCCCACAAGTTGTTTTCACATATTTTCCATGTTGCCTTATGTTGGGACTGTGTAATTGACTCATTTTATAAGTTAAAGCTCTATAAGAGGAGAAAGAAAAAAGTCCTTTGTAGCCAAAATTCCATGTGCTTAAGTGAGTTATGTAAAATGTACTATTCCTGTGTTTTGGTGTGGGTGAAGCTATTTATATTACAGTTTGTATGATGTTATTTAGACATTACTGTAAGCTGTAATAGTAAAATATCATCTGAGTTATTTTTTGAGTATTTATTACAGATGTTATTTTACAGTGGTTTTGAATGTTGTAAAATTAAATAAAATGATGTCTCAGCTGGAAATTATTTACAAAGACATGGAAAACTAAGATATATATTTTTTTAACTTTTTCTGCAGATCTATTCTACAGTTTATATGATGCTTTTGAAGTGCCTGTGTCACGTGTGGTAGGTATTTATAAGATACTTATGCAGCTATAATAGAAAATACTCGTGATCAAATATAATTAGAAAGCCAATGAATCTGTTATTGAATTAGAGCAATTCTCATTTCCATAGCTTTCCTAAATTTCTCATTCTGGCTTCCTGCAATATCTGGCACAATGGTAATAAAGAGTATCTTCTGCTCCTGAATATTTGTATAACCCTTGAATTTCTCTCTCCTTCTGAATACAAAGAAAAAAAAGATGGTTTGGAATAGACAAATAATCCTTGAACATTTTGAAGAGTTATGCTAGAAAGAGAAAACATCTTGGGAAGGACTTTATGCAATTTGGTACAAGTGATCTTAGCAGCTTCTTCCTCTTACTGAAACTAATGTTTATTGGATGCCCAGTTCTTTGCTGTGTTTTCCCCAAAATGCGTTACTGAGATGAGGACACTGACTGTTCCCGTTACTTTCTGGTGAATTGCAAACTCATAGGTAATTTGCCACATTAAAAGGGAAGAAAAACTGAGCAGAGCAGTACTGTTTGAGATGGTAGAGTCCACAGAGCTACTGGCTAATACTTGTCACTAATTTAAAGGCTTCCTCAAGGGAAGGCAGAGAAGGATAGGGGAGGTCAAAGGGATCCTCGAGAGTGAAAAAGCTGCAGATATACAAGACATTAGGAGAAGATGCTGGTGAATATAATGTAGACGTGAAACCACAAGGATTCAGTCTGGGTGTGTGCTGTTCCTGAGCTGGCTCTTGCACAGCAGCTGGGATGTCTTTGTGTACCAGCCTCTGATGACCAAGGGGACATTATGCATTCAGACACAGCTTCAATTAAAGTAGCTCTGTGCACTTGTTGATCACTGATCCAAAGCCAATAGACCTGACTAAGTCTATGCAGACACACATGATTCTTAATTTCCTCTTTCCAAATTTATAAGGATTGCAGGTTAAACACCAACTTGCCAGGTTGGTCAGCAGGGCCAGAGAGCTGGAATCTGTCCAGAACCTCTCCACTTAGGTGACCACAGCAAGACATGGAGAGACTGCCCACTGAAGCTGTTAGAGGACACTGGAACTGGCCCGTTAGATAGATCCAGAAGACTTAGATTTTCCCAAGCTTGATTGACACCCAAGTAATCTTGGCCTCCAATTTTATCACTTGTTTTGTTTTGCAAATGAAATCCAATGGTCTCAAACTACGTAAAACTGAAAAATGAAATCCGAAGAAGTCTGAGCCTAGTTCATAAATACGGATATCCTTTTATACAGTTCATTTTGTAAGTTCCTTGCAGTGAAGCAGTAATAATTAGCCAAGATATCAATAAAAACCACAGGTCCCTTGGCCTCCTGACTGTCATTTTCATATTAACAGACTAAATTGCCTCAGCTCAGGAGCAAGAATGTTGGAATGAATGTTCCGTCTTTGTACTAGAGAATCAAACTGTCCCCAGAATTGGTGTAACCGTGCTCAAGAGAGACTCCGCTGTACCGCGGTACTCCCGGTTTGTTTGATAAGTGGGCACAATTGTTAGCCCAGCAATTGCAAGCTCACGGGCATTTGGTCAGTTGTTCTTGGAGGCCAGACAAAACTACCTTGAAGGCCAGGTTCAACCCACAGAGTTATACCCATCCCTGGTTTAGGTTACAAGTCTTTAACTACTGGATTAGGTTACAAAAAATGGATCTTTTTACTTTTACTAAAATGTTATAGTGCTGTTTTACTGTAATAGCTTTCTCCAATATTTTACACATTGGCTTTAACCCTAAGTAGGCCCTCAAACTTTTTCCTCCCTTTTTGCCAATCCTTTCAGCAGCTATATCACTGTCACATCCAGTCTTTGGATGCATATTAGCAGTGGCAGTATATACTCCTGGGTCACATCCCACTTTGACGTTTGTATTGCTGGTAATCATAATTTGGATGCTCTGACTTGAGAGAACTTTTCTGTTTTATAATGGTTTGCACAGAAACAGCGGTCTCTGCTGACATCTCATGGCTACACTAAGCAGTTGATGGTATTTGGAAATAACCCATTCATTTCCATACGTACTATTTTTTTGTATGGTTTGAAGAGCTGAGGAGACTGTCATGCTCACTAGGCCCTAGCTCCTGTATTTTATAGCCCAGAGAATCTCATTGAGAAACTGCAGAATCCAAGTCAGTAACATCTCTCAGCCACTGCCCATCATAAGTTAAAATGTCAGGTGATTAGAAATGTACTGTTAACCTTTCCTGTTCTTTAAAAAAATTAATCACAAAACATTCTTAAAGGTTTTTACTGCTTCTGTTCTTAGGAGATAGATGCTATAGTCATTCCATTGATGGTTATGTTTTGATTAGATCAACCAGTATTGTTTTTTGTTTACATTTGTGGCATAAAAGTCAAAACTATTAAGCTGAAACTAATCAAATTGAATAACTGAGGGTGCAAATAATAAGAGAAAAATAACTAACTTTATATCATGGCTTATTTTCTGACTATGACAGACTGTCTAAGAATTGAACAACTGAAAGGGATACCAATACTTCAGTGTTGGTCCAGAAAATGTAAGAGGGGTTCAGCAGAAAACAGCATGCTACATTTTTCTGTGGCTCTTAATTTCTTTACCCTCTCTCAATGAAAACATGTTTCCCAGTGAGGTCAGGAAGTTCTGCTTTTAGTATTAGCTGATCAACTTCAGTGAGATTTACCAAGACGTTGCTGAATTTTCAAACTATGCAACAGCTGTCAAAAAAGGAGACCAACTCTAACCTCTCACATATATTAGATTCAATCTTCCTTTCCTGGGAACTGTGGCAGCATTTTCCACCCCTGATCTACAAATATATCTCTGCATAGACTACTCAGACACATCTGTGATTCTTCCAAGCCAAACTCCTAGGATAGAGCATCTCCTGCAAAAAAGTGTTCTTAGCTGTGGTGCAGGATCAGCTTGCTAGACATATGTGTTGGATGAACACTATTTGGGGGTAGCACCTCATCCCTGAACTATAGTTCCCAAACAAGTAGCAGTTGGTTAACAACCTGCAGGTATGTGGAGTCAGGTGGCAGAGGGCAAGGAAGAGGGATGCAATGCCATACCCCACCGTAACTAAAGTGGCATTGACATTGAAATCTCTTGTTACGTCTGACCTAGTTTCTCAGCCTGTCACCTAAGAAAACCCATCTTTGTGATCTTACAGGAGCCTTTCAGCTTCTAACATCATTGAGGAGAAGGCACCAAAGTTAATACTTGTAAAATTGTCAGAAAGGAAGGGACGTGGGACTGTAAGTACACAAGTTATCATCAGTTAACAAGTTACTGCTTATCAGCCAAGTTGTCACAACTGAATGTATTTATACTTTCAAATCACCTCACATCACTCTTGAGAATTAAAATGCATTTATTCAGAACACCACCTCTACAGCCTGGTCCCGTTCGTGTGATAGTTTAAGCTAATGGGTTTAATATTTCAGTTGGAGGAGACCATAGCTGATGAGCAGTGAAGTGTTAAAAAGTAGTGTCTTAGTCCTTGTGGTAGTCTGGTTATAACACTCATTTCAAAGCTAGCTGAAAGACTCCTTCATTGGGGTTGGAGGGATGGCAGGCAGTTCCCTGAAGAGCTTTTGGCTCATTATTTTTCATTTTTGCCAAGGACAAGGCAAACACTTGTTATGGAAGGCTGGGACTCTCTCAGTGTAATGCTCCCTAGGTGTTGAAAGGAATTTGTCTGCCAATAGCTGAACAGCATTTGCTAATGGCTTGTGCTTCTGGACAACACATCTGGCTGCTGAAGGAGCTGACATATTTCTCCATCCAACCTGTCCTTCTCAAATATTTATAAGCTAATGTTGTCTGTAATGCCTGCAGCATACAGAGAGGCTGAACTGAATTGTACTGTGGAGGAGTCTCTATTTCCATAGCCTTTTGGAGTTGGCTGCATCAGCACTGTGAAAACCCTTTGGCATCATAAACCTTTTATTGCCACAGCCCCCACTTGGCTAGTATTATACAGTGAAGCATTTAATTATGCAAAAAACCCTCATAAAAAAGAATTTTATAACTGTCAGGCAAAATCCATTGAAGGAACAAACTTTATAGGACTTGCACTAACAAGTCTTTTGAGTTATCTGGCTTTCTGTTTATAAACAGTACATTACAGGCATGGCAACAGCTGTAGCCGGCAGATTTGGAAGCTGTATGTCCTTCCTGTTTGTGGCAAACTTCACATATGACAGGACCTTGATTTGGACTAGGGCACTTCTGATAAAATGGAAAAGTTCTACATAAGTAACTGAGAAGACCAGGCTTGTTTCGTTCAGTGAAGAGACAGACAAGAGACCTGTTTAATACAGTGTGCAGCATAAAAATGTAAATATTTCTTTCTCAAAACTCAGAAATAATGCAATATTGAACAAAACCAAATGAAGAAAGAAATGGCTACGGGGTGCTTTCTCAGCCAACAGAAATAAAGACATTCACAAGCCTATCTTTTAGATTCAGACCTACAGGATCGCCTCATACTCAGATATTTGTTGTTTAAGCTGCTACTATAATTTATGCAAACACCCAAGTGACAGGACTTAACTACTATGAGTTTCACTTTGCTGAACGGGCGACAACTGAAAAAACCCCATCTTTACTTGAATCATTCAGTCCCCCTGATCATATACATGAACAAGACAGACTGGTGTCAGTCTTGAGGTACTCAGCACACAGTAGCAATGCAGTTTTGAACCAGCCGTAACTGACTGTCCTGCAGGCATCACTGAAATAGCATGTGCAAACAAGTAGAAGAAACATCATCACTGGTGACCATGTCTTAAAGAGAACTGTTCTGCCTGACTTTTGTGGCTTGCCACAGCTGAACCTGTAAGTGGAAGTTGGTGTTAATAATCCAGCTGAATAGCAACATCTTTGCTGAATGGGCTGATTAACAGCAAGGCACAGTACAGTGTCTTTATTGCCGTACTTTAGTGAACACTTGCTCGTCACATTACCATGCAGACACATGACTAACTCTATGCAGAAACTCTGCTAGGCTGGCTTCCTCTTGAAGGTAAGATTTGTTATTCCCCCTGGGGAGGGTCTCTGGCTTGCTGTGTGGGTAGCCAGGAGGCTGTTATATCAGCAACATAAATGAGAAAAAAGTCCACTTCCTGTACAGATATCCAATAGAAAAACCACACTCCCAGGTCCCTCCTGGGCACAGACCTCCCCTTAAGAGTCTGTCTTGGGCTCACTTTCCTGCTCTCCTGCTCACCAGAAAGTCCTTTTACTCCTCCTTGGCAGTAATAGCAGTGCATCAGGACCCTCTGTCACCATAACAACTGGGATATCTGTCTTATAATTCAAACTGCCTTCTCTAACTTCAAGGGCCTCTTCCTACACAACGTCTAGAGCTCATCAATCCTTCCCTGAGCAATTCTACATTCTTTATTGGAGTAGTAACTCCCACACCCGCTCTTTCTAAAGCTGCTTCTATGCCATTTTATTTCCAAAAGCCTCATGAACCGTATACTCACCCATTTGGGAAGAGGATTGAATTTGATACAGGTAAGCCTTGGTCTTTTCAAAGACCAGCTAACCTTGTGATTAACCCCATTGTCTTGGGTTTGCCTGTGGGAATGGTTGCCCCAAGGAATTCAGAAAATAATCCCACAGAGAGCAAACCACTCACATAGCAAATCCCCTTGTAACTCCTAATTCCTTTGGAATTTAGACAACAGGACAAGCATTAAAACACTAAAGGCTCTTAGAAAGCAGCATGTGCCTCCAAAATGACAAATGCATCCCCAAAATCTTACTGAGTCACTAACTAACTTTGTGATATTTGACTAACTGATATGTTTCTGTACTTCACATCTTTAATGGCAGTGTTCCTTCTCAATTGTCTCAAGTTGAATAAATGGCTTTACCAAACCTCCCCAATAGCTCATTTAGAGATTGCATCATTTTCGTCAGATTTTCTGACATGCAGAGATTTCAGCCTGCACTATCAGTTGCAACCCATACAAGCACTACAAGTCAATACAAATATTTTCTACTAATTTGGAAATTAGGTTAAAATGTGATTACCCTCTAAATAGCACTGTTACATGAGAAATAAGGGTACAGTATAAATTAGTGCTTGAAATGGGTTTTGCAACACATATAATCATAATTTGGCATTTCACCAAACTCATTTATAAACTGTTATCATGACATGGGCACCCAACTTACTGGTAGCTGTTATGTATGGATGTAATTTTACTGCACAGAAGCAGTCCCTGTGATAACAGCATTCCCAGTTCTATATTGCTGTGCTTTGCCTGAGCAGCCACTGCACGTCACTGTTGTTCCACACAGAAGAGTCAAAAGAGACTCCTTTATGTGAGCAAGTAGCAGAACTGGGAGAGTTTATTTGCCTTTTCAATCAAGGAAAGAAAAAGTGCTACAAACCAAGAGATGGAGCTTACTGAAGTCAAGGGGGATTTTTTTCCCCAGGACTGAAGGGAGGCCATACCTGTTGCCCTTTCGCTTTTTAATTTGCCTGTGCAAAAAGGCTTTATCCATCATTTCTCCTTAAAGATGTAAAAAGAGAATGGTCTTTAGCCAGGGACACAGATCCAGAGGGAATTGCCTGCTTTTCACAGGACCTGTGTGAACTGTGACAAATCACTAAATGTCTTGATGCTCAGGTTCTGCAGCAGTGACACCATATCCTGCCTCACAGTGTTACTGTGCGGTCTGAAATTAAAGATAAGAGATGCTTAGATATAACTGTGAGAGCAACTTCATATATGCCTTTTTAGATTTGGAGCATTTCTTGCTTTCAAGTGAAGGGGAAATTTTGGAGTGTTATGTTGCGATTTTAGAAATAAAGAGCTTGTGATTTTGGCATCATTGTTAAGCCTAAAAAGGCAGCTACAGCCAGGAGTCCGAATGATGTTTTTCTAGAAGCACGACGCTCCTAAGAAAGCTTTGTCAACAGTTATGTCAAGTCACATAAGCTGACTAGCACTTAGGTCTTCCTTTCAGTACTTGCCACTAAAAATACAGAAATATTCTCAGTTCCTCACACAACTTTTTTCCCCAGGATTTCAGCAATTTCCACATTGTCTGAGTGCAATGGAGAGGCTTAATTCCTTTTTCCATAAAGTTTCATGCGAAACAATTAAAGATTAAGGAAACTGCAAGTAAATACAATTCCAGTAAAGAGTAGGAAGGAAGATGCCGAAGGATAAAATAAAAAAAAAACAAAACAAAACCATGAGAAGATATTGAGGGGAATTAACAATAGAAGAGATATATAAACTTGAAAGAAAATGATGTAGCAAGTAGGGACCTTGTAGCACTCAACACACTAAAAGCAGTAGTTTTCCGTCCATGGGTTTTCCTACTGAGCTTGCAGCCCATCAGTGATAGCTGTACTTACCAGATCCTACTATTGCAGCCCAAATTGGCTGCCGTTGGTGTATTATTTCATCACATCACTGGCAAGCCATGGATCTGGGATCATAAGGAAGAAGTGACAGTTCAGCTGCAGGTGCCAATGAGGTGCCATGTAGATGTGCTCAAGCCAGGTGTACTCATCTAGCTCCAGTTTCAGCAGCAAGGCTGAGGGAAAAATTTCAGTATGGAGTAGCTGTGTTCCTGCCAGGCTTGTGCGGCGCATGATGACTCCCATTCTTCCAAAAAGAAATTATCCTGCAACCTCCAGCCGTGATCTTAATCCTTTGAGAGGCCTAAAATCAGGCCAGAATTCTTCATGCAGCACAAGAACAAGGAGTTTTGTTTCTGAGGTTACGAAACCAATGTTTATTTCATAAGCCCAGATCCACAAACATGAGAGAAGAGATCATACTGCCAGAGGGAAGGAAACCCTTTCCTGAAGCAAATGACTGGGCTGTAATGCTGCATCCTACTGAGACAGGGATGATTGATAAAAGAGAAAACATACACGGCTGGGCGATCAAAACAGTTGCCTCAAGATCGCTGAGCTGAGTGAAGAAGTGAAGGGACAGAGAAGTGAATCAAAGTCTAGAATCGAAGGGAGAGGACTGAAAATGTCTGCCCTTCTTCAGACTTTGTGAGAAAATAGCATTACCTTTGCCTGCAACTTCTGGTCTCCATTTTGTGTGTTACTCCTGTGCTGCCAAGGGATGTGTAATTTCAGATGTCTTGGTCTCTAACTCGCAGTAGCATGCATTGGTCAAGATGAGCCCTGCTGCTCTACTGCCCTAAGTATACTTGACCTGCAGCTGTTTTCTCTCCTACAAATAACAGATGAAAGAAACCTGACAAAAACGATGGGCCAGATTCTCCTCTCAAGCAGAAACCTTGGCAGAGAAAGTGGGGCCTTGGGGAGTCACTGCTGCTGTGTAATAATGTCCTGCTGTCCACTGGCTCTTGAGCCTAGTTGGCTGCAAGTTCATTCCTCAGGCAGGGCTAAGGAAGAACTGTGCTTTGCCTTGCCCACTGGCTGAGCTGAGAATTATCATTTAAACCAGTAATACCTGATTTTTAGTGAACAAAAATTTTAGCAGATACTTTGCTGGTGCAGTTTTTAGCAAGGCAGGTCTGAACAGATTCAGGTTCTTTGTGTGACTAACATACTGCTGAATGGTTGGAGGCAGAGAAACCAAGTATGGCTCAGATCTGACACGATAAATTGTTATTGTCTGTATAATTGCAAGATTTGCTTTTGTTTTGTTTGCTACATGAGCCCAACTGGAAGCTCGAGGATCTATTTGCAGACCCAGTTATCTAAAGCTTTTCAGCGTACATGCTTGTAGGTCCAACTTTGTATTATTTAGAGCTTTTGCTTGTTGTTTTAGGTTTAATGTGTTTGCTCTCTTGATGGCTCCGTCAATATACATTCTGCGCTGAAAAAGTTAAGTGTCAATATATAAAAAAAGGTAGGGCCAAAAATACCCATCCAGAGTTTGGAGATGGAAGGCAAATTGCAGGTTTGTCAATAGTGTGTTTGGGAGCATTTTAAATAGTGAATTACTTGATGCTAGCTATTGTAAATATTGGTTTAAAGGTGCTATAAAAATGATGGTGCACAGTTAAACCTTCCTCCAAATCCTGATCTATTTATGCTGCCTCACTTAGTGTCAGATCCAAAGACTGCTGAAGGTAATAGGAGTCTTTACCAAGTTGTTAACAGGCACAGTGTAGTTTCAGCAAATGCACATAATCCTGCAGTAGAAGCACAGTACATTTTCTTACACTTTTTGTTAAATTAGGCATACTATACTCCAGAGCATGCCTTTTATTTTTTTTTTAACGTGACAGCAGAGAAAAATGGCATAGAGTGACATTCAAAGAAGACTATCTGTCTGCACAGCTTTTTGTGAAGTAAGGTTAGACAACGAAAACAGTATTCAACTCCCAGCACAAATCATAGTGTGGGACATGGTGACTGAGGTCTGCATCCTGAGCAGACCTGGGCTGAATATTATTTTGAGTAGCAACTGGGTGAGGTTTGCTGTTTCGGCAGAGTCCTTCATTGAATGCTGGATCTGATCAGGGTAAAACATTTGAGCTGTAATGCCAAAACAGTGAACCTGAAAAATGATTAATATAACTTCAACCCAGTCCAATCCCCACTCTGAAATTTGAAGGAATTCTTTATCACATTGGCCCTAGTCTCTACAAAATCTTATTTCACCTTCTCAGAGGTCCCAATATCCGTACATTAGATTAAGTCCTAATTTAGAAGCAATGAATTATTATTGAGAGCTAAATTTTACAAAAGGCTTAACATCATCAGCACAGCCATATTTTCCAAGGATTTAATGTATTGGATGTATATGGAAGAGTCTGGCCAGCACTGTCCTAACACTTTTTTATTTTTGTTTTCATATAGATACTTAAATGGAAGAAAAGGTTTTATGTATTGTGAGCAGCTTAAAACCTGGCTGAAAAACTACTGAAGAATAAATGGGAATTCAGGCTCCACAAAGGTAAATCAGAGTTTTGCAGTTGTTGACCTGAGTGGAACTGGCATACGTAGGTTTGGAGAGCTTTGAATGAAAATCCATTTCTCAGTCTTACAAAGACAAGTAGTTAATTCAGCCCAAACCTTATGACACCATGATCCTTGCCTGGAATTTTAGCATACCTGAACTCCACATGGAGAAAGGAATTAACGAGAAAGAAAATCCAACAGGAGAGTTATTCATGCTCATTTGCTTTTGGTGTAGCTGTCTATTGTAGTACATCTGCATTTTTGCCCTTGTCTCCCCATTTTTTCCCCATCCTTTTCCCAGGGAATAGAGTGAAAACAATTCTGCTGTGGGCAAGTCTGGAACCTGTCTGGTTCTTCACCTGTGGTTTCCATCACAAAGAAAACTGTGATTAAGGGTGACAGGGCCCCTAGGAGACTGGAAGGTGAGATGGCAGCTGGAGAAGAAAATGACAGGCCTCTAGAATTATCTGTTCCCATAGAACAGGTGTCAGCAATCGCAGATAAGGCAGTGCCTGAAAGTTTCACTGCTCCAGGCGGCACTGAGAGGGGAAGATGTGTTTGCAAAAGGGCATGTGCACTCAGTTATAGAGTGCATGTGTTGTGCTAAATGTCCTTAAATCCCTCTGGTAATGCAGCCGTCTGTAACAATAAATAGCAAATAACTATTGTCTCCTCTGGGACTACAGCTATCATGCTTCCAAATAGGAGTCATCCTGCTCTATGTTGAGGTGTAAGAGACTATACATTTACTGTGAGTTCTGGGGAAAACCACTGAAAAACACATAATTTAACCTGAAATCAGATTGCTTCTGTTTACACAGTTTTGCATAAAAGCAGTAATAACACTTTTAAAATCCCAAGCAGCCCACTCCTCCCAATTATTCTAGGTTTAAAAACACTCGATAGGTAAGAAATGTTTGTGTGTTAGAACTGAAAATTGTTATTATTGGTCTGTCTTTCCATTCCACTTCCTGCCCCCTTCTTTCTGGGGACATTCTCATTTAAAATTTCCCCCTGAGAATCCCTCATTGTGCAATTTTTATGATTGGTAGGAGTATAGGAGAGTGGATAGATCAGCTGAGAAGTGAGGAATCTAGCAGATTATGTACATATATAATCTTTTAAAAGTAAGGAGCAGCTTGCCCTCTTTGTTTTAAAATGTTCATGTATATTTCTGGAAAAGAGTATAACAGAACATCTAATAATAGCAAAGCATTTTATAAGCTAAACCAAGACACTTAGTGTCTTGAAAGTATTTTACAAACATGAACATAACCATACTTCATGACTCATCTGTAAGGTAGCTATCATTATTTCTCTTGTTCAGACAGGGAAACGGCGTCTCGAGATGCCAAAATACTCAAATAAGTAGCATATGTTAAAAGATTGGAAGCGATTAAAGACTTGTAAATTATATTGTTACTTCAGCTCACTACCTGAAGTTATTGGAATACCAACAGCCCCAAAAAATCCAGAATCATATTTCACACCAAAATACATGGAACCAGAACACCCCAAAGAAAGATACACATAGTTCAGAGGCTGTGAAGAACGCTGAGGTTTTCTGAGCTGATCACAGATCTCAGACCAGGCTCAATCATAATAAAACATTCAGAAACTCTCCAAAAGCTAACATTATTCCTCACCCTTGCCCAGTTATTTGACAGTTCTTTCACATGTAAACTGATATTTCTCTCCTAGATCTGGGAACAGAATTCAGCAATGTAGAAACCTGCTGCCTGCTTGCTGTTTTCCAAATAGGTGCTTAAACCTTCAAAAAGTTGCAGTGATTTGAAATTTGAATGGGAACACACTGATTTCCATGGTTTTGAAGCAGTCTTTTAGAAAGGCAAAACCTGTTAGATTAATTCCTAGTAAAGAATGTATTACTGGTCACTGAGCTATAATATACTATGAAAGGTCCACGGGAACCCTGTGACACAGTTGAAAGCTGAATTCTGCAGTGAGTTTGGTGAGGACAAAACTGGTCTTCCTAGAATCTGGTAAAACCTTCTAAGGTTTTAACTTCATATTAAGCTAATTATCTGCATCCTTCTCAAAAAAAAAAAAAAAAAGGTGTTGCTTTTAGAGTCTTGAGCTCTAGAATCACATCCTAAATATCAGTCCTAGGTAACAGTCACAAGCTGTGGGGAGTGGGACTTAGAACTGCTGTGCGCTTCATCAATGTAATGCATGCAACACTTACAGATCTAAAATCAGGATTTAACAGCTCATCAATACAAAGATCAAGGCCTACGCAGTGTCTTTTCCCTTTCCTCTATAAGAGAAGTGAAAAATGGTTTCCTTCTGGCTAGAAGTCTAGCATGTCCACTGTCATGTTAATTTTGGACTGCCACATAACCCAGAACTACTTCCTCTCCACAGAACCTTAAAAAGCATATCCTTTTCACTAACTGCCTCCAGGACTGGATTTCCCGAGTGATGCCTTCACCTTTTATAAAAGTGCTTTTGTCTGTAGTTGTACGGAAGTACTGAGCGTTTGTTTCTCCATCATACCTTCTAACAGCTTGTGATCAGCCAGCATATCCACACTGTGCCAAAAGCCAGTCACAGAATTGTTCCATTCCAGAGAGTGCTGCCAAAAACTCGTTTTTTATCTGTCCCCTTTCTGTATTTGTCAAGGCATTTGGAGCCAATGCTTTTGGCTCCTGATCTGCATCACTGTGACTCCTAGTCTTCCTTCCGCTGTATCACACTGCATCTCTAACTGCTCTGCACTTACCCAGAAGTAAGCTGCAGTATTGCCTCTTCATTGTGGACTCAGTTCTCCATAACCTGATGAGAATGACTTAATGCATTCTCATGGTTTCATGTGGCATCTATTTCTAATTTCAGCTTGTCCTTTAGCTCTTCATGTTCCTCCAAGAAATCTTGCTCTACTATTAGGAAACATCTAGTCTATATGATGCTTTTTGCTCAGCTTGACTTTCTTCTTCACTCTGAAGAAATGTTGGTGCTGCAGGAGCATCAGCCAAGCTTACTTGTCCATGCTATTTAGCAGTGAATGATGCTTCTGTAAGTCAAGTACTTCAAAGTGCCAACAATAACATCTCTTCTTTTTCATAGCTACTGACTAGTAGCCCCTGTTCATTTACTGGCCTTAGCACTGTTCTGTACCTTTCCAACATCTGGTTACATTTCACCAGCCCAACACTGCTGTTTATCCCTGCTGCTTGAATTCTATCAAGCTGTAATTGAATGGTCATTGCCTTACTAACACAGCTGAAAATATGGCAGTGGAATGACTGACAGCCTTCGGCAGTGCACGTAAGCCGAAAATCTTCAGATTTCTTCCCTGGTCCCTATACCTAGATCCACTGAAAAGGCTTTTGAGGAGGACTGTGCTTTCATGTAAGAGTCAGGGAGCAGCAGGAGGCAGAGAGGGCCACAGACTACACCCAGAGGGTTTTTTTCTGACCACGTAGGCTGTCAACTCTGTCTGATTCTGCTCAGGCTTCTGAAAACATCTCATTTACAAGGGGCGTGTGGAGAGGCTTCGTAGGGGTATTAGCACAGTCAGTTCCATTACAAAAACATGACATCTGTCTTTCCCTCCCATGTCCTCCTTGTCTTTCTGCTGATCACTCTTAAACTCTGCAGAATCACTTTCTATTTTCAGCTTTTCCCATTATTTTTTGCACATACCTTCCACCTCCTGTCCTGTTCCCATCCTAGTTGCTTTTCTTCACACTTTCTGTGGCATCTTCCTCCACTCCCTTTCACTGGTACATCTCAGTGTTTATCTAATAGTTCTTATTTTTTTCCTTATAAAATTTTAATTCCTTCAGTGCTTTGCATTTGCTCCTCTTCTTCACTTTTATTATAACTTATCAGCTTTTGAACTACATAGGTCTTAAAAATCTTACAAAAGGGATTAAATTATATCCATACTATGAATAAACTGAGATGAAAACTGAATATTGTAATGTTTGAATGTAAATGGCTTGACAATGGTATTAAAGGGATCAGTTATATCTCAAAGTACTTTAATCAGTGCTACAGTTTGGAAAGAGAGTAATCCTACAAAAAGATTCAGAGGTGCATGTGTGTATATGTACACATATACGCATGCACATTCACACTCAGAAATAAAACACATGCAGTAGAAGTAACTGAGTCAACTGTTAAATTGATGTGTAAGACAATTTCCCAAAGGTACACAGTACATTGAAGTGTCCACGTGGATGACGATTCACATCTGTGTGCTGTCTGGAAACTGCACTTCTACTATGCGGGCCTGTGTAAGCAAGAGGCCTGTTATGTGCAAGGAGACAAAGCCTTGGTCACTTCCCTGGTTCTGCTTTGCTTTTCAGAGTTACTCAATTTAAAAATAGGCCAATTTACAATGTTTCAGAATATCACAGCCCGTTTTAGAATTGAAACAGGTTTGATTTTCCAGTTAGCTGCAATTACTGGTAAAGGCAAGGGATGTTGCCTCAGAAAACCACCCTCCAGCAGAGGTATAATTCTTCACAGGTGCCAAAACAAGTGCTTAAACACTAAAATCAGTGAAATAATAGACACAAACACAAGTATTATTTAATGTCTTATTTTAATGGGCAAGAACTGTTTCTGTCCTTTAAAACACAGGGACAACCACTCATTTTCCTTTCATTGCTCACTGAGCAGTTGGTTTATTATAGTCTGCAGGGAGTACACAGGCACTGGTCAGATGTTTGCAGTATTGATGTATTTAAGAGGTCAAGCAAGGTGTTTAGTTTAATAACAATTGAGTTTCTTATTCACTTTTAATTATCTGTCTTTCACATAGCTCTCAAAATCCCCACCACGTTTAAGATAAAAACCAAAGAGAAGGATCCAGTCTAGTTTCATAAGGCTTCCGAAACATGGAGACCAAAAAACTGGGATGAGATGTGGTCAGAAAGCAGTTCATTAGTCATGTACATAAAGAAAAGTTAAACCCCACTGCTCCTTGTTTACTTTGGTCAGATGTTGGTTTCCAGAGGCAGTGGCAGGGACATAATAGGTCTAAATCCTCCCATATTTTGCCTCAAAGAGCTTTTCCAAACATTTCATGTTGATTTCCCCTTATGCATAAGCAGTTATACAGTTGACTTGCCTAATGTCTATATTAATTTTCGTACATTTTTAATTAGCAGATAGCTAATTAACGTAGTATAAGGTTATCTTGTTAAATGTTAATTGGATATGTAAACATTCTTTACAAGTTAATATTCAGAGGAAAAATATGTAATATGCATTTGTTGCCTGTGTCATTCTGAATTAATTACATGACAGCCAGATTTATCCCTTCCCAACTTGAGAACCTTCAATAAGTCCTCTTTTAAGAATCAATTGATACTTAATTAATATGTACTGGCTGTCCAATTTAATTTAAATTAGTTCTTTCAGCAAGTTACAGCATTGCTGAAAGACACAGCATTCCCCCTGTGACATAGAGCATTTTCTGCTGAGAGCACACGAGGGTGCTGTGAGAAAAGGCTTGGTGCTGCTGGCCGGTATTTCACGACTGGGCGCACAGCCTCCTCCTTTCTTCTTATCAAACCAAAAACTACCCACACGGAAATCTTTATGAAAGTTGCATGTACTGTGCTGTATCTCATTCCACAGGGCTTCATATTGCTCAGGGCTCTGTGATCGCTCCCTACCTGGATAGTGTTTATTACATTAGAAGATGAGGTCAGTAACCTTCACCCCCGATCAGGTAGGGAGCGAGGTCCATATTCCTTCACTCCCTTTTTATGTTATCTTCGTAATATCCACTGATGAGATACGCGTAGATTTAGCTCATTGTTTCAGTGCATTGATATTCCTAGCTACAGGAGAACAGCATGATTGAGTCCCCGAGGGGCTGAATTCTGGGATGGATGCATGGCAACGACATTCACGTATAATTTATTATGTGTATGAAATCCTTAACATCAGCAAAATGGTCGCAGAGTTTGCCTTTCCTTTCATCACACAATAAGGCTGTTAATGAATAAGAAACGTCTCTGCATGCTGCAGTTTAACACATTCTGTGCCCAAGCAGTGGCAACGGGGATCTGAACAGCTTTTCTCTCTGCCCAGACACAGATTGTCTCTTCTGTACATTTGCTGCAAATGATTGTGGTTTTAATTTTTGAAAGATAACATCTCCAGAGATGCCCAAGCACTTTATAAATAACAATTAAGTATCACCATGCTGGGGTAATACAAGGATTACAGGCAGGTTAACTGAAAGAGAGGTGAAGCTTCTTGCCCAAAGCCACAGTGTGATACAATAGCAGCTCCCAAGAGCTCTGACGCTCAGTTTCTCCCTCTAAACACAAGATCACACTTCCTTTCTCGGGTAACTGCGCTAACTGACCTCTTTCTGGACAGGTGATCTGTCATCATAGAAAAATAAAAACCCTTGAATTCGTGCTGGACCCCATAAGTGAGGGCCTGGTCTGACTCTCGGAGATCAAGAGAAAAGATCCCTTTTACCCTTGTGTGGTATCAGAATGACAAATGGTGAAGATTAAGGGTCTGATTTTCATAGGTGCTTGGACCCTGGACCTGCTAGTAACTTTAGGAGGAGTTTGAATGCACAAGCTTTCTAAAACCTCATCTGAAGCCTTGCCCAAGGTCACACAGGCAGCCTTTTGCAGTGCTATGGCAGCAGTAAACTTGTCCAATTGTCTTGTCTCTGAGTTTGCTGGTGTTACTAAATTTTCCTCTAAGGAGGTTTACCCCATTTGTTGCAGCTGAAAAAGCTGTTCTTTCAGCTTGAAGCAGCTGAAAGAATTTGAATACATTGTACTGTAATCATTAAACACCAGTTTTCTACTAGATATAAGCAGAACACCAATTTTTAGTTAAAAAGCCACCGTTAGGTTACACAATATCTTTTATGGCTGAAGTAATGCAGCAAGCTGGCACAAACCAAATGGTACTTGACTGTTTGCAAATTGAGCATCAACACAAACAGCAGGTGGTCACTCAGCTCGACTTTCATGCCAATTGTTGTAATAATAGCTATAGTAATAATACTAAATAAATAACACTCAGCAATCTATATGTTTTTTTCATGGGGGGGTTTGAATACAGAAGATCCACTTTTACAATTCAGGCTTAGACAATTATTGCTTGCAGCTTTATTTTTATCATCACTTTCTCCATTTTCCTATTGTTGAAAGTTAAGATTAGTATCCCTGTAGTCAAGACCTTCAGATCAGATAGATACTTTCCTGGAGCTCCAGGGTGCCTTTTTGTTGTACGTGACTGCTGCACCAAGTTTTGTCTAGAGTGAATTTTTCAGTCTTGTAAACCCTAAAAGTAGGAACATGTGGCCAACTTTAAAACATCCAGGAATCATAACTAAAAATTTCAAAAATAGGCGTGTATCACAGCAGTATTCTTACTGCATTTCTCCTAGCTTCACTAAATATTAACTGATCTAGTTAGCTTCCCTATGCCCATCTCTCTGGGCTGGGGCAAGAACTGAATAGTCGTTCACTTCAGAGCGTTTTATGACACTGTGTCTGTGTAGATACATGTGAAGAATTCAGATTATCATGTAACAGCCAGGAATTTTAAACTGGAAACCAGATGAAGAAGATCTCTTGGTGTCCAGAAATGCTGAAAACTTGCAGGTATCCATCACTATTGGCCCACCTTCCTCTTATTATTATTATCATCATCATCATTGTTGTTATTATTATTATTACATATAGCCAAACTTCTATTCCTCGTCCACACTAAAGAGCACTAGCGATCAGTAGGACTACTTGTGGAAGAAGATGCTAATCAATACAGAGATGGCCCAGCCTGTCCCTGAATCAGGCTGAATGCAGTTTTTGCAGCTCTCACTGTTAGGCACTTAAAATATCTGCTGTTATATTTACTGTGAGGAGAGTTTGCGTCTACAGTCATTTGTCCAAACAGGACACTGGGAATATATCAGTTACAGACCAACAGACATTGGTCCCTATGTGACAGTTCCCATGTGCTTGTCAGACTCCCATCTTTGCTGATGCTGATGTGCGCTAGCACAGTCCAGTACAGGAGGATCCAACAATGTGATAGCATTAACCGCTTGGTTAAGTCCACCGATGTGGTGAGGATGACACTGGTGCAGAATGAAAGGTCTGAGATAAACGGCAACCCACATGTAGAAGGAATTAAAAAAGCTGATAAAGTGAAATTCTAAAAGAATCTTGTGGGTCTGGAGGAAGAGGGTGAAAGCGAACGTTATGAAAAGGGAGCCAACAAAGGCTTTATCTCAACAGAACTTAGTTTTATGTATACAGTAGCATTTATCTTGTGCACAAAAGCCTTCCCAGGGGTGCTACAAGGCATACCATAGAGTAATGCAACACCCAATTATCACTATTAGAAAACAATGAAAGACAATGTTAATGCTGAATGTATAAAGCAGGTACAAAGTTTAATTTTTAATCACTTTCAGTGCATTCCCATGAAATTTCAGATCCCCAGAAGCAAGCAATATACAAATGCAGCCTTAACAAGTAAAACACAGCAGTTTACTTCTGCTAGAAACAGGCTAGCCTTCATCCAAATATTCTGGTTGCCCCAAACTGTAATTTGAGGAGACCTATGGCTGTCTACAAATTCATGTCAAATATTTTTGGCTGAACAAAAGAGAAAAGGCCATATCAAAACATTCCAGTGTTGTTTGAACTGTTTGAAACTAGATTTCGCCGATCAACTAAGCACACACAGACAAGGTTAATATGGGATTTCTAGTGAGCTTCTGAGATGAAGTTTCAGAGACCGTGGACAGGACGCATCCCCATGTGATGCAACTGCTGCTTTAGCATACACCTGCTTGGCATAATGAGCACTTGGCACCAATGAAAACTAGTTGCCTTGAAGCAGGGAAAGCATGAAAAAGATTTAGCAACCACTCTTGCAAGTAGATGTCTTGTGATTTCAGATTATCAGCAGGCCAGCCTGAAAAAGAAGCAGGCGTTGTACTTTTACAGGTGTAACATACAGGGAGATTGCTGAAACTGCTCTCAAAGAACTGCAATTCCCAGAACTGACAACCCCAAAGATCATACAAATACTTAAAGTGAAGCATTAAACAGGGTCTTGTCGTCTGAGTGGCATGTCTGTTAAACCTTCTAAAGCAACACAATCAGCTACTGTCAGAAAATTCAGATTCATATTTGTGTCAACATTTGTGCTCTCCAGTGTCAGCGGAGATATCCTCTTCTATGCTTGTCTCCTGAAATGATTAGCAGACCTTGGGAGAGTGAAAGCTACTTTTGTGAGCAGCTGGTTTTGATATTGTAAAATGAATCCACGCTGCATTCTTCTGAAATCTGGTGACAGGTGGGATTTTAATCAAAAATGGCTGGCATTTCATGGAGAAGGGGAAAAAGTTGGGAATCTACAATGAAGGCTACATTTTCCAAAGGCACTTCAATCTCTGTGGCAGAGATGGATCTGCAGTGCCCACAGAAACCCTTTATTCTAGTCCAGTAGTTTGCTGCAGGAGGTGGGAGGTGTGTTTCTTGCCCAGCCTTGGTGTACACTGTTGCATTAGGTCCCTGCCTGCAGAAGGGGATAACGTGGAGCCAGGTTAGCACAGGGGCCGGGCTGATGCGTGCAAAGCTGTGGGAGCAGATTTGGCAAGGCTGACTCTGCAGACATACCGCCACCTACTCTACGTGGTCTTCACCGCACAACGCCAGCCTGGGGACACTTCCAGGACTGAAGCAGGCAGAGGGCTAGACAGAGTGAGCTGGGGCAGGCAGGACCTAACAGTGGAGCAGAACAGATGCCACCTCTGTGTGGGAAGGGAGGCCGTGTGGCCATGTGAGTGGTACACAAGCCTGGGCTCCCTAGCTGGTGATAATGAAGGAAGAGCCATGCTCCTTGTGCCTGCTCTACTGGCTGTGACAACACAGAAGCTCTTTAAGTGGAATTAAAAGCCCTTCCTGCCCTTAATATGCGTGAGAACAAAATGAGTTCCTTTAGCAAGATACTCTCATTTTGTGAAACTTCAAAGAGAGCTCAAACTCTCTGTTTCTTCACGAATAACCCAGTTTGAGTATTATAACATTAATAAATGCATTAGAACTATTTTTAAGTAAGCAAAGACTGGATGATAGTCATCCAAATTAATGAAGGGTATGAACTTAAAATTGATTATGTAAACTGCACTAAATCCCTGCACAGATTTAATGATTTGAATTCAAATTTAATTTAGATTTAACTCAAACACTAACTTGAATTAAAACCACTTTAATTCTGAATGAAAGTGCCCAGAATGGACTTTAGTATAGGTTAACAAATCTGCTCTGTGCAAAGATTTTCTTAAACTGCGTTATTTTTTCTTAGTGCCATTAAGTCAGTAGTCAGTAGATGGAATACACTGGGCTCTGAAAGAGAGCTTATGCTTGGAAGCAGAGAATGGCTCACCAAAATGCATAAACAGCCCCCAGCTATAAGTATAGGAGAAAACTAACATTTTTTAGGCTAATTAAATCCCTCAATGAGAGCTTAGTCTTGCACCTTTTGAAAGAAGAGGAATTCCCTTCTCTGTTGTGCAGGACGGTGGGCTGAGGCCTTGAATCTCCTCCTTTTACCAGCATGTTCCCCTCCTAAGGACAGAACTGAAAAGGAAAGAAAGTTCTCAGGTTGCCAATTCCCCTTATTGGAGTCCATAAAAAAACCAAAACAAAAACCCAAAGGAAAACTTGGCTGTTGCAAAGGAGACAGAAGCTCCAGTTTTTCCTGTCTTTTTTCAAGACATTTGTTTCTCTTACTTAAATCTCTGTATTTATAACACATATTTAGTTCACTGACCAGGGAAGGCCATCCATGTGTTTCTAATGAGTTCCTCACTGGGTGCAAGCTGGTACAAGCAGCAGAAGGAGCAGCAGAGCCGTCTGCTTCTGTATGCTCTAGATATGACTTCCTCCACTGTGCTTCTGCTGTTGCAATTACCCAGCTGGATGTAGCTCCAGTTTATTTCATGGTGGAAACATAGCACTGTACTGAGTATCCCTGTCCAGGAGTTTTAACTGGGGGCTGTGGGGTCTTCTGTGAGGAGAGACCGGGGCTGCCCTGTTCTGGGCACAGCTGGTTCCAGCCGTTTCCCTAATGGCCCCACCCTGGGACACAGCTGAGCCCATCAGCGAGGCTGGTGATCCCTTTGGGGAAACAGATTTAGGAGAGGGCAAAACTCTCTGTAGGCAGTGAGGGAAGCAGTGTGAGGGGCAGGGATCCTCTTGCAGGTCTTGGGGAGGTCATGGTGGAGTAGGAGAAGAGTGTGAGGAGGAAGGAGCAGCAGAGAGGAGCTGTTATGGGCTGACTACAGTCTGTGTTCCCCATTCCCCTGTGCTGCCTGGGACAAGGGGACAGGAGGCTGAGGAATCCAGGATGAAGAAGTGGAGGTCAGTGAAAAAGGGGGTTATGGCATGTGAGTGTGTTTTAATTTTTGTCTTTGTTTCTCACAATCCTACTCTATTTTTAATTGACAATAAATTAGTTTAATTTTCCCACAGTGAAGTCTGTTTTGCCTGTGATGGTAACTGGTAAATGATCTCCCTTCTTTGTCTTGACCCATGAGCTTTTCTACCTTACTTTCTCCCCGGCCTCTTGAGGAGGGAGAGTGTGGGAGTAGCTGAGTGGGCCCCTGCGCAAGGCCAGCCCACTGGTGGGACTTATATTGGTTAGATCAGTGTTTAATATGCATGCTTCTGTCTTGTAACAAAGATGTTGGACAGTGCTCTGACAGACATCTAGAATGTCTTCCTGAGGCAGCAGGAGGGTTGGTTGCTTATAGCTGGGTCCTGTCTTTCTGCTAGGGACCACCCTGCCCAGGTGAGTGTCACCTGCCACTGTTCCTGCACCATGAAACTGGTACCCCTCAGCTAAGTCTAATCAAAATGGGAATGGCAACAAGACATGGAAAGGATCCATCTAAGTTACAAGTTCACGTCTCATGGGCTACTGTGGATGTGACAGCTTCCCCTCTCTCATGGAGAGGATTTTGCTTGCATAAGGGCTTAACTTTCTGGGCCCAGAACACGGGCTGGCTTGGGTGCCTTTGCAAACTGCCTACCCTGAGCAGGCTGGGTTTCTCTTTAAGAAAGCACACAGTGTACTCTAGCTTAATGGTACGTGTTAAGCAAGAACATCTGCTTATGAAGAGATAGATATGCCGAAACATTTACTGATGTTTTGCTTCCTCCCCTTGTGTCACCTGAAATCTATCATCTCACTATGGTATCCCAGCACAGCCCTGCTTGCAAATCTAGGGAAGCAGGGCAGTGGTGCACAGCTTTTAGAAAATGATTAGTGATCTGTCAGGCTAAAATCTAAACATGGGCACTGACTCAGATATGTTACCTATAAATCTGTTCATCAGCAGCTGAGGAACATATGTGCCTCCTCTTCTTTAAACATAAAAACATTAATTACATTATATTGTACCACAGTAATGGGCAACACAGTGACAGAGGCTTGCCAGAACTTTAATTTTAACCGTAAATCTGGAGGGTCTGAAATGGTAATTCAAGCTGCTTTAAAAGATGAAGATAAAGCTGAAGTCGGGTGTGTAGGAGCAGGAGTTGATGGGGGTGGGGAGGAAGGCATGGAGAGTTACCATAGACTGGATGAAACACTTGAGACTAAGGTAATAAAACTACAATCTCCCCTGGACAGGGGAGAACAAATTGCAGTTCGGCTAATGGTTCCTCTTCTGACTTACTGCACTAGTTGTGGGGTAAAAAGGTTTCTTATCTCCTGCTATTGGGTGTTGCCTTCCTACTATTTGGTTTTGCTGTCCCTTCTTTTCTCTTTCCTGGTGTAATTATCTAATCACAGAGGGAATGCTGAGCAAGTAGCCCTTGGTGTCCTTTCTCTGGCTGGATTTTCATTTTGAATAGAGCCCATCAGGAGAAAAGATGAGGCACAGCATACAGCTTGCACTGTCAATAGTACCTGGATAAGAGCAATGAGGAGCATCCAGATTATTTATCAACAGAAACAGGAGGAATACAGACATCTGTGTGTGCCATTAAAATGCAAGGCACTAGGAATAGGTTCTCCTGTTGCATTAGGTGCTGAACCATTGACTGTTCAGAGGGTTTATAAGGTAAAGCAGTTCTGCTGTTATGGGCAAGATAGAGTAGAAGGCAGCATCTGCCAACGCCCCATGCCACTGCTTGTCCCATGCATGCTCCTCCCAGACCTGACCCACTCCTGCGGGGCTGCTACTGTGAACCAGCTGATGCCCCTGAAATCAGTACAAAGATGGGCCCTTTGGCAGCCAGAGATCTCTGCTGCAATTGCCCCAGTCTGCCTTGTTATGCTACAGGCAAGAGGGTGATCACTTCTCTTTCTGAAATTATGGACATTCCCTCTGAACTCTCTGCCTTCATTTTAGGATATGCCTGCAGTGTTTCAGAGCCATCTGGCCATGCTCCGGTTACAAATCTAAAATGTTGCAGCAACCTGCATCAGATAGAGAGTTGGTGTTGGTACTAGGTCTTTAAAGGCTTGTCCCCCCTTATCGCTTGTGTCTGCTCTTTAAGGAGAAGGAGGAGATTATACTGGAGATGGGACTCTGCTACAGGGAAACCTGCACCTTTCTCTTCTCATGTGTTTATTCTCTAATTCTTCTCTCTTTTACACCAAATTCATCTCCACAAGGGTGACAAAGATGATGCCGCTTGTCTGCATAAGAAAACAAGCACAATTAAAGCAGAACAAACTGTTCAGAGTCATACTTCTTGTGGGCACAAATCCAGAAGGACATTTTTACTATATCTTTTCTGGTTAGTTTTCTTGTGTAAAAACCCCTGAAGTGGTTTACCTTTCCAGCAGTTTGTGAAAGTTTTGCTCTGTTTCAGGTAGAGCACCACGTTTTTAAAACAACACAAACCTATAGACAGTGCATGTTCTACTCACAGGCTCTTTCTCTGCTCTTTGTTCCAGTGTGTCTCTTACAGGTACATATGTTCCTCCCCTCTTCTGTAAGTAGTAACTCAACCCTTTCCATGATGCTTCTCCCTTTGGTGTAAGAAAGCTTTCAGAGCTTTCAGAAGCTCAGCATTTGAACTACAGATACACTGGCCCTGACTGAGCAGTGCTTTAATCCATCTAGGTCCAGCTTCAACTGGCACAGGTATTTCCACAGGTATTAAAATGGCAAAAAGCTGGTGTACCATGTACAAATAATCCAGTCCTGAACTGCAGAGGTCCCAGGTAAAGATATGTAGTTGTTTAGAAATTCCGTAAGGTCTGTGATTTTTTTTTTTTTGTTTGTTTGTTTTCCCAAAGCAGGAACCATGACATGGAAAATGCTTTTTATTTGCGTCTTGGCTAAAGGAACTTAACTGGCTGCCACATGTATTAGCCTAGAGAAGAGCATGTAGCAGCAGGGGATAGCAACCCATTTGACACAAAGTACAGGCTGATGTGCAGGGCAGAGTTTGCAGCTGCTGTGGGGGGGCGTTTCTGCCCTGTCAGATCAGCACAGGATGTATCTATCATAGAGCAGAACACTGAATATTCACTGTGCACTGGACAGCAATATTTCATTTCATGCATCATTAAGAACCTGCATTGATTCCAACTAGTCATGTAACCTCATCCTGTACTCACTTTAAAGAAAAAAGGCAGGGGGGGGAAAGTCTCTTTCCCAAGTCACTAGATAACTTCAAAACTTTGGTACTTGAAGAAATAATCTTTCTTAGTGTCATCTCCCTTGGGGACCAAGATGCCAAATGCAGTACCCTATGACTTGGAAAACAGCAAGGACTCCAGTTAGGGTCTTGGGTTTACTGTAACGTAGTTAGGTTTGTTTAGCACACATCCACTTTGTGGTCATGTATTTACAGGAGGTCTTATCTCCCTGTCAGTGTTGGAGTCAGTTTGATTTGGAGTAAAGTTCAGCTCAAATATAATAAAAAGAGAGGAAAAATATCAGAAGAGAATAAACTGGCACGGTAGCTAGTGTTGGTCTCAGCAGCCAGCTGAGCTGGCTGTGAAGTGCATGCTCCTGGACAACCACCTTTGGTGCTTTCTGGTATGACCATGTAACAGTGCTGTGGACAGTAGTAAGAGAACCATATCAACTTAAAAAAAAATAGCATCTTTGTATGTATTTCATCTTGAACGCATGTAGTGGATTTAGCTCAATCTACTTCAAGTGTCTGGAGCTATATCTGAATTTTGGATCTAAAGTAAGAACAATAAAATAATTTGGCAATACTGCGGCTGATTTGTCCAATGTTAACACTTCCATGCTTGAGAAGGTAAAGTGCCCTTCTGCTAGAAGTGTAGAGATGTTAGAGAATGCTACCTCTCTTTTCAGGATGTAGCAGGACAGTTGGACCACGCATGATGGCCTTCCCTGGGGTCTTCTCTGTACAGTGTTGGCGTTGTTGGCCCCGTTGGGAACTCGTTGTGAAAAGGTGCCAAGCAGAGTGATCTGGGAAGACTCAAACACCTCTTACTGTCTCTTTTCAATGGCCATTGCTCATTCCTAACCGTGGTCCTTCGCATATTATTAACATTTCTAACTGAATTTTCCAATAATCACACGCACCTGTCACTCTCAAAGGGAACCTGCAAATGTTTATCAGTTAAAGGAAGGAGCCCTGAAGACTGAAAGTGCTGTACGCATTTGCTAAATGCATGGTATTGAAGAGGAATGTTATTGCTTGTTTATACTAACAGTCTCTCCTCTTCAACTTGAGAAGAGGAAAGGGGCAAAAAGATGAAAGTTTAACCAGGATCATTACCAGCTGCTCTTACTGGCATCCATCTTTCCAGCAAGAAACACTCTTTGAAGGCTTATTAGCTGTCTTCAACCGGAGAGACTGACTCTTTGCCACTAATCTGTACATCAGCCTGTCCCAGTATGTGGGGCAAGGTGCTATAAAAAGTAGTATCATGTTAATATATTATTTACTTTTTGAATGAGGCACAATATCCTTCATAAGGTATGTGGTGAAGACTGTGAGGGGTGCTTACTCTCTGTGAATAGGCTGGATTTATTGTATGAGATGTAGTCCAGAGTAGAATAAGAGCCTTGCATTCATTTCTGACAATAATTTTGCAACAAAATTTGCCTTGTCCTTGTATTTTAGTNATCTGGTGGCAAATCAAACATGGTAAAATGTTGGTTTTGAGCTTAATAATATTTTCCAAGTCATTTATTTACCAAATGCTCTTGGTGGAAGTGTTTTGTTCTGTATGTTAACAGGTGGTGCATACTCAATCTGAATGTATGGGTAATCAAATCATAGGCAAGTCTCTCAGGGTGTTGTGTTGAAGTTGGAAAGTCCTCATAAATTCAGAGGCTGCATGTTTTGACTATCTGAGCTTCCTGGCTAGTACTTCTCCCAAACATGGGCATGGATTTTGCTATCACATTACTTTAACTGTTATGGTTTGCTTTTCTGTACCTCTTCTATTTATATTGCAGGGCAGTGATGGCTTCTATCGGGGAGAATAGTGAGTGGGCTTATCCAGTACAAAACTTCAGCTAAAAATTCAGGACTCGGCTAGAAAGCTGCTGCCTCATCTTTCTTCAGACCCAAGCCAGGCCTCAGCACTCTGTGCTCTCTCCTTGGCAGGCCGAGCTTATCTTTAGAGCTTACCAGATGTATCTTGCTCTTTGGGGGGTTTACTTTGTATTCTCCCATTTTCAGTGACTACAGATCTCGAAGGGAACAGAAATAGCAGTAAAAATGTATCATTGGTGTTCTATATATTGCCTTTGGATGAGTTCACAGCCCAGTTTAAGATTAGTCACCTAAATTCTATAGGATAAAGAAAAAGAATAGAGAAACATTGTAAGCAAAGTGGCCTTTTTCTTTTTTTATTGGAATCTTTCAAAGAAAGATAAATTTTATCTGATTTCATGTTTTTAGAGTACCTGCAGAAATGTGGAGTTACCCATCATAACTTCTGTGACACCAAAACATATGGGACCTTTGCAATATTATACTGTTTATTAAAAAAAAACCCAAAAACCAACAAACCAAACAAACAAAAAAAACCCCAACAAAAGAACCCTCCACGCTAGAAAAGATGTATGTCTCTTATTCAACAAGAGAGAAATTAGTTATAATCATATCAGAGGGGGCTGTCTGAAAGCATGACCCTTCTGATTTCGGAGCATTGGGTAAATTCAAACTGTAAACTTAGACATGGAAGTTTCGTTTGTGGTTTGTGTGGTTTTGGTTTTTTTTTTTTTTTTTCCAATCCACCAAACAACAGGAGCAGATGCAGATTATTTTTTGGATAAGACATCCCTCTTTTGGAATGATTTCACATGCTAACTTTGCTTGGGAACTGCTCCTGTTGGTGACCATGTGTTCAGCACATCTGCTTTGGCTTGTTGTTTTCTCTGAGACTGACAATATTGTGGCAAGACGTCAGAGTGAATTGAGGTGAAGAAAAAGGAAATGGAAAATTAACATGAAAGAGCTGCATTGCAAATCCCAATGAACCCTGAGAGACTTTCCATCCCTTGATCCTCCATGTGTATATTAGGGTATGTGTAGAGGGATTTGAAGAGGTGGGAGGAACTGACAGGCTTGAAGTAATACCTGGGCCTGTCTTGTCACAGTCAAAAACTGAGCTCGAGCAGACATGCTGGGAGGACATTTCTGACTGCTAGCCCACGGGAGAGGACGCCTTCAAAAAGTTGGGAAAATCCTGCCAATGACTCATCAAGGCTAGTTTCACTGTTTACTGCATAATGCACTCATTCATCAAACTGAAAGGATTTCAATCAATATTGTCAAACTAAAAAGTTATGTATTATATACACATGCACACACAAGTGCACTCAGTTATGCATAACATATGTGATGGCCATCATCAAATAAATTATAGAGCTGGGTGCCAAACTGAATTTATTAAAAATCCCTCTGTCTACCTTTCACTTATTTGCACTGAGATTCCCACATAAAATTCATTATTTTTTCATCTGCTTCAAACAATTATCAATTAATTAAAACATCCGAAAAACAAAACAAGTCAGGAACTCTTTCTTTCTTTCTTCAGCCTATGGCTCCTTCACCAAAATAACACTTCTGAAGATGTTGAAGAGGCAGTCCCACCATAGAGCAAGTCTGAAATCTGAAGTCAAGCCAGCAGAAGCTCAGTTCAGGTAACAATGTGGTGCTTTGAATAAGATGGAGACATTTGCACAAGATCCAAGGCTAAATCTAACCCAGAAATCATTTCGTAGGGCAATCAACAGTAGATGAGTCGTGCCTGGCATATAATGTTATATGATCCTTGTTTATGGAAATGTGGGTGGAAGTATGGACTGAGTGATGTGACTAGGGGGATGCAGGCATTCTAGGTTCTGCTACTCATTCAGTCTCTATCCTGATGTCTGCAAAGAGGGAAGCAGGGATAATAAATAGTAATTCTCTTAACACTCCCTTCTTTTGGACTATAGATAAAGCTGGGTGGGGTGGGGGGAAGGTAAAATAAGGGTTTTCTGTGGCCATTAGCCAATTCAATAACATTTAAACAGTGTCTGTAAATAATCTGATTTTCTGAAATAGAGGCCAGAGTTACAGATCTCAGCAACTCTGCTTCATGGCAACCTGCCTGGTAAGTGAGAACCTGGAAACCTTGTTTTCACCATTTGTGGTGCTCTCGGCCACCTAGATGCCTGCTCACTAATAGTCCTTAATGGTCCTGAGCATCCTCATCTGTGGCCAGAACCCTCCTGCTGTGCCCGTGGCTTATCCCCTAACCCTGGTCTGGGACTCCTCATGGAGCATGTTTTCAGCCCTCAGCTCTGCCTGCTGCACACAGGCACCGTAGGACTGTGCCCATTGCTGCAGGTACAGCCTGGCTGTGCTGCCTTGCCTTCTGGTTCTCCTTCCCTTGTGGAGCAGTACTGCTCTTGCTGGTCCCTGACACTAGAGTTTATGGTCTGATAAAGCCAGTTAGGCTGTCATTCATCATTTCATGCAGGAAGTTTGATGCTTGGAGTGTTAATTGTGAATGGAGTTAAACTTTGTTATATTGCTGTTGTTCATGATCTGGAATTGCTACCCTTCTGTGAACTAATTAAACATCAGGCAAACATGGTCCTAGACACCATGTCCTCCCTCGTAATTATCAAGTGTCTATGAAAAACTGTAAGAGCTGTTTGGCTTAGCAGTACAAGTCTGCTGAATTCTGTCCACACATCAATTTCCACAGCACTAAATGGGCAGAGACCTCCTTGCTGACTTCTCACAGTGTCAGTTGGTAGCTCCTGCCACATGGGCAGGTGCCATACAGCCATGTCCATGTGGTGTCACTCTCTAGAGGTACACAACACAAGCGCAGACTGTTGTCTGGCTTTTAAGGCAGACCACTGATGCAGATGAGGATTGAGTAAAGAATTTGCCTGTCAGGTTGAAATCTCAGCCATATGAAGCATTTTATATGGGGATCTCAATCTTATAAGAGATATATATATATATAAAGACATGAGAGTTGAAGGGATTTTTTAATATGCACAAATGGTGCAGCAAGTCATGTAGTAAATATTTGATTTGACATGGGATATGCATTCCAGTGCTCAGTCTAGAAGAGTACTTATATACAGACTTTAAATTTAAGCATAATGAACAAGCTCACTGGCGTTAATGTTAAGCCAGTACATAAGAATTTTATTGGTTTGAGGATGGGTGCACTGAGCATCCTTCAGGAAAAATACCCTCCATCTACTTATGGGCTTGGACTGAATGAGGCAGGCTAAGCTCATCTGCCTTGTGCTTTCTGTGGAGGTTGCTACTCTGATAGCAATGTATGCAATTTTCTGAATTGTTAATCCAGGCATCTCAACCAGTAAAAACAATACCTGGCATTGCCAAAGGAGCAGCAGAGTATTACAAGCTGTATGAAATTAGAATTGAGCAGGGTTGCCAAGCTACTCTGTTGTGGTCACCATAGAATGAACACTGTTTTAACTGGGTAATTGTTCTTATTAAATGTAGGGAGACAAAGAGTCCCTCTTTCCTGCAACTCTGTCCGAACCCTCTGTTTTATTAATTTAGACGTCTTTGTAGAGACAGTTTCTGTCTCCTTCTCCCCTACAGCTTTTTTCAGACCTTGTTCCCCGTCTCCATTCATTTGGTTTTCCTGGTGTTCCTGATATTTCTCTTCACCTCAGAAGCTCCTGGGCCTCCTTTCACCTTTGTGTCTTACTTCTTGTAACTTGTGAGGCTCCTGTTGAATCTGTGCATTGCTCCCTGCTGGATGGAGGCCATGCACTTGTTGCCAGGAGCAGCAATCTTCAGTCCAGATATGCTGGGATCCCTCCAGCCCTGGGGTAGGGGTGTGTGTGTGGTTCTGAGATGAAATCTCAGCATGATTCTAGCTCAGTAACCGATGTATTAACCAACAACATAAGTGAACAAGTGTGATCTGCTCTTCTCCTGTTGGTGGTAGTCATTGGTCTCTATACCACAGCTCACTTCTGTGTTGAGTGAGTGAATCTGGTGGCTGGATTCTCAGCTAAGGTGGTGGTGCTAGGATAAGCTCAAGCCCTCCTTCAAGCCTGGGAGGAAGCCACTATCTTTACCTCTTTGAAGTTAAATACAGGTTTCCCAACACTTCATGAAGAGCTATGTGCTGCTGGGTCAGACTCTCATCAGCATTAGCAACATTCCCCTCTATCCTGCAACACATCCAGTATAAACACATGGAGACCATGCTATATCTTAGACAGAATATCTTTCAGTCTTCCCTTAACAGTAATCAAGTACCAAATACTGAGACAACATTTTTCAGATTGCATTTTGGTAGCCTTTTAGCAAAAATAGAGTGCTTTACCACCCACAGGCGTTGGAGGTCTTACTTTCTGGATTATTTAGTTACTAAAAACCCTAATCCTTGCATGCTCATTCTATTTCTGAGAGACAGTCAGCAATTTCCCTGCTAAATGGATTGAGTACTTCATAATATCAAAGTATTTGCACCAGGGTTGACCTTATGGTGACTGGAGTTCCCTCCTTGGCAAAAGTAGAAAGCTGTATTGGCAGACACAGATGGGAGAGGTTTATTGGAGGTATGGGAACCCACATGATGAACTGCAGTGCTAGGTGAGTTATTCTATTTAGCATTTAGCTTTGCCTCATGTGTCTGTGGCCTATTAATTCATTCCCAGGAGACCTATTGTAATTTTCCAGACACCTGAAAATTTTCAAGCAGATGTCACTTTAAACGAAACCAAAAAACTTGGAGACATATCTGCTGATTCTTACTGGTGTCTGAAAGCAGTAATTTCTGCACTAGAGTTGCTCATTCTTGAGAGAGGGACAGACTCCAATGTCTGACTAGCAGCACTATTTTTTATGTTTAAAAACAGAAGCGTGGAAAAGGGAGGTCTGTTATGTTGAAGAAGGAAAGCTCGGGAGTGAGCACTTGATTTTAATCCTGTAAAGGGCTGGAATAGTCAGCTTCAAACTGGGATGTGTCTAGATATGAGAAACCTTTACATAAGTCTTTCTTTTAGTCTCACTCAGGCAGGTAACGAAATTATCTGGAAGATGAATAGGGAAATACACTTAGGAAAACACCAATGCCAAAACCATTGCTAAATGACAGTTTAAGTAGGGAGCTTGTCAGCAGATGGCTAACACCCAAAGAATTTTAAAGCTTTGTTGTCATAGTATGGTTATAACCTCCCTCTTGCCCAGCTCTATATAATAAAGTTTGAAACTAAATAATCCGTGTATCCAGCTCCCTTGCAATCTAATAGATTTCCACTGCTCATCTGGTTTTCTACACCACTTAAGGACAACTGCAGAGGTTACAGCATCAAGGTGAGTATCCATGGTTTTCATTGCTTGCATGTATAGCTGACAGATGAATAAACTCATTTTCCCAGTGACCCCACTGGTAGCTTTTCCTGCGGGAAAATTCAGGATAGTGATTGCTCGGTGTGGTGAGAGCTGTTGGGAAGTTGGAGGTGATGCTGTCTAGCAGGTTGCCTTGTCCTCCTGTGCAGCATCAGGTCAGATGGGGGAGAACTGAATCAGAGCAGGGGAAAGCTGGCAGCTCTAGTTCAGCCACATTCAGACTAGGTGCCGTTAATCCTGCTCAGGAAGGTGCTCCTTCATCCTTTTTGTCACAAGAAAAGAAGAGCATAAGCAGTACTGTTTTTCTGTCTCTTCCACTAAACAATTAAGAAAACAAAAACACATTTAAAAGCTAAATGTCTGAATCTGTCCCTGGATGCCAAGGTGGTGAAGTATTAAGAACTTTGCTGGCTCAGTCAGGTCACTCAATGAGCATCAGAAAATCAGGCAGTGGACTGTGTTACCCATCTGTCAAGAAAGTTACCAAACAGCTTTCAATTAATTATTTTTAGGAGGAACGCAAATTTTCTTTGCTTAGGACAGCTCTACTGCAGGCCAGAGTCTGTGCTCCATACAGTGGTGATGTTCCAATGCAACTTTGTTGGCTTGTAACAGCTGAGGATATGGCCTATGCTAATTTTTGCTTGAACCTTGTACAATAAAATGTTTTTGCACATGATGAATATTCGGCATCTTGGTAGTTCCAGTGAAATAATGAGATTATGATTCTTTATGTTAACTCTTCAATGTTTGAGTCTTCTACAGCAAACTTGCAGCAGTTCCAACTAAATGAGTTGTGTATTTAATGCCTTTTTCTCTGAGCTGGAGAAAATGGTTTGCAATAGTTATAGAAATACAAAAGACTGACATAATAGGATTAATATGTAAAATCAAACCCTGTATCTATAGATATGTGAGAAGATGTTGAGTTGAGAGGAAATAAGGAGCACTGCACATGCATGGCAAGCTTGCGTAACATGACCCTATTTGTGATAGGAGCTTCCCAAGACATGATGTTTTTGAGGTTCTCTTCCCTTGGACTGTCATTCTCAACCTCTCCCTTCTTCACAGGCAGCCCAATTACTGGGATAGCTCAGAAGTTTCTGTCACAACTTGAGCAGTTTCTCAAAACAAGTACCAGCTTTAAAAAGAATAGACAGAGGAAACCAAAAAAAGCTACAGGGATATAGCTGGAGGGGGAAAAGGGAGGGAATGTCAGTTGTCTACTTCCAAAGCAATTGTGGATATGGATTGCATGGAAGCCTTCTCATCAGCAGGCAGCCTGACAGGTCTATCAGGGGAGAGTTCATCTACTTCTATAATAGTAGTTATTTGAACAACTAGAGATCGATACAGTTTCTAGGGGAGATGCTGCTATTTATTGGGAAATAAGAGAGAAACATTGGTGGAAGTTTCCTTTCTGTTTCTACAGTAAGCACCATCAGGAGGACTGTGTAAATGTTTACTCTAGTTGGGGTTCATGCATAGTGGTTCAAAACTACATGGCTACAGAGCAAAAGCAGTCTACACTTGTCATGTACAGAGCGCCACTTGCTTTGCCTCAAACTTTTCAAAGCTCAGAGTGGTCAGACAGTGGGCATTAAAGTGATGAGTTAGCACCTGAAGGAGACCACTTGTGAAATAAAAATAGGCTCTGAATTTGCATCTGCCTCTGGCCAGCAATGGGCTATTTGGATGAGGACCCACCCATGCCTGCCTGCAAGTGATTCTTGCAGCCTCTTCTGCTTCCAAGTTTTCTGTGAATAGCTTTGTGTGCAGAAGGCAGCATGTTACAAGCCCAGGAAACACGCAGTGCTCAAGGTCAGCACCTCGTTTCTGTGTACAAACCAGAAAGATCCTGATAGGTGGTGGCCAAAAGGTTTAGATTTAGATCTGAATTTCCTTGAGAAAGGGGGGATCCACCTCGTTCGTTGCAATTAAAAGACTTGGGTCTGTCACCCTACATGAAGGGGTGGGGGTGCAAGGCACTGGTGCCCTCCACCACCTCATACCCCTTACAGAAAAGTCATTTCTATGCGTACCCGTCCCAAAAAAGCAACACATTTTGGATGTGGGCACTTAAGGACTGGGATCTGGTTAAGTTACGATTAGGGAGACAATAAATACTGCTGCATGGTGCATCATCAAAGCCAGGCAGGAACACTTCTACTCTGTTAGCAAACATACCTGAAATAGCTTTACCTTAAATGAGCTATAAAGTTGTCTGCCTCTCCTTCATTGTTTACTTTGTGTTACCATTTTCTGCACATGCGGCAGTATTTTGCTCCTTAAGAGGTGTGTATGATAAGCTCATGAATAACAAATGAGGATTTATGTTTGTGGATTGTGAAATAATATTAACGTGGCTATTACTTCTAATCTTTGCTTTTGAATGATGTATTGAGCTGCAGGTAATCCCAGAGGGATATTATTAGGGTCTGGGTATTGAAAATGTCTCCTTCTTTTGTCTTCTCTGCTAGTAAGTGTGGAATTGAATGTAGAAAAGTGAAGAAAGTAGGACAAACACAGGCTCTCTGATTTAATGTCTTATTTTATAGTCTAAGAGCCCTACCAGCTGTATAATATAAGGGGAGGGGAGGGAGGAACGGAAGGAGGGAGGAAGGGAAGAAGAAAGATGAGACATTCTGAAAATCTGAACCCAAGCTACCTTTTTTGAGAGAAATGATGAAAGCCTCTCCATGCTAAAGCTTGATCTCCAGTAACGAAGACTGAAATTAGCTGTTTCCAAGAAACTTTCATTCATTTAAAAACCCCAGTCTTCCTTACTGTTTGGAAATGAGCAAATACATTTTTTTTTTTTATTTGCAGCTTCTGAGTATCAGAACTGGAAGGTGGACTGAATTTTGCAGCCCAACATTTGAAATAATAGTAGAAAAAAACAAAGTGCTTGCAGTTCTATTGGCACAAAATTGAATAGACTGTCTCTTCAAATTTATTCCTCTTTATCTGACTGTGATTGGATGCTATTTCTTTAAAAGGATGGATCTCTGAATACATTCTCCAGGACTGTAAATATAAGAGGAAAAATATGATGTCTGGGATGGTTCCATGCAAATACATCCCACCCTTACATATTTGTTAGTAAACAGATAATCTGGCTAGCTCTCTGCTGTTCATTTCACAACTTCAAACAAATATTGTTTGTTATCTTTGCATATCAGTAATACTGCTATTAACTTCCATTAGTACATTATTGATGTGTATCTGTCGATAGAGCTTGCTGGACAAAAGAGGAGATTTGGGGGCAGAAGGAGAAATACTTGATACTATTTTAATTCTCATTTCTCATTCAAATAGCAGTTCTACTGAATATCTTTCCAGGATATGCATCAAAAACCACTCCAGCCAGCCTGCAGGGGTGGTTCAAGTGTCCTAGCCATAGGAATCGTACATGGGGTTTGTACTGGGCCACAGGCAGCCTTCTGTAGGCAGCAGCAGTGCTTAGCATGCACTTGTGCATCTGCCCCAGGGAGCAAGGGTGATTCTGGAGAAGGACAGGGAGTAGAATGGCTGCTCTGCTATGTATGGCCTGACACAGGGCTGGGGCGAGCAAGAAGGAGGATGAAAGCAGAGTGATAAATACAGGTGGACTTCAGATACTCAAGAGGACCAACTCCCTTGGCTCTTCTGGAGGCAACTGCTATCCCCTGTCTGTGTCATGGCACCAGCCAGCGGGCAAGAGGAAGGTGCTCAACTGTCAGGGCAAGCTTCTCTGAGTGACTGGTAGGTTCCCATCTTCTCTGGGGAAATGGTGGCTGTAGGGAAGCCTTCTTCAGGCTTGATCTAACTAATGGGCCACCAAGCCACACCATATTGCATCACCTGCTCTTAATCCTACTAATGACAGAAATGCAGAGACCTCCCAAGACATAGCTATGCACAAGATCAGCTACCAGCTCTTTGTCTTGCACAGTATTGTAATGCAAAATCCATTGCATTATGAGCACAGGCTCCTATCTCCCCCTCCTGAGGGATCTTCTAGCAAAAATACTGTAGATGGCTCAGCTGAAGGCAACGCAGGTTTAAAAAAAAAACTGGACGAAAAGCCTACAGCACTTGAGAAGCTTCAAGTGTGTAGAAATTTAAATGCGATCCCTGGTGTAGGGCAGATCAGAACTAAAGAAAGCTGTGGTGCAAGGCTGGCTGGGAAGGAGGAGTGTCCATTTTTCAGGAGCAAAGTGACTGCAGGTCTGCAGCTTTTGTGTGCTCGTGACTGAGGACAGTAAAAATGACAGGTGGATAAGGGGTGAAGATTCAGTCCCTTTGTCCTTTCTAACTTTAGTCTAGGAAACAGTTTAAATTTCAGTGGGAATTCTTATTCTTAAAGCTAAGACAGCCCTGTCCTTGAAAGCTGGTAGACCTAATTATGAGAGGCTTATAGGGATGGTGAATAGATCATCTTTGCTTCTTGAGTTAATCTTGATATATAATGCATGGCAAATATTGTCTTGTTTCTTTTAAAAACCATCAGTGAGAGGAAATTCCAGGGATGGGAAATGCAATCTTTCAAAGGATTAAGAAAGAACTAACTAACATGAACCAGATCATTAGCTTTGTATTTTCTGTTCCACCTTCTGATGCCCATATTTCACTCATGAGGATGAGTTGGAACGACTCCAAAAACTAAGTGGAAATTAATTTCTCAAAGGCTGATCTGGAAGTTAAGATGCATTTCAAAATCACTTGCTTTACAGATCCCATCCATTTGCCCTGAAGAAAGGAAAAATAACGCTTTATGTAGCAACACGAAGTACAAGTTAAAATGAATATGGGTGGGCTGCTACAGGAGGCTCAGAGGGGAACCAGCCAGCAACCCAGCACAACCGTGAAATGCTACGTCAGCCACTGTGAAGGTATATTTAACATGTTTAAAACATATCCTTAAAACGGAGGATTTTTTAAGGAAGCTGGGAGGACAATGCAGGGAGGATTGTACACACTGCAATTTCATAGAAGATTTTAAGATACCAAAATTAGGTTTCTGAAGAGACCCCCTATATGATGAAAACTTACATTACAGAAAATTAAGGGAAAAAAAATAATCAAAGGTTTGATTTTGCTTTCAACATTATGTTCCCTAGTATAGACTATTTACTTTCATGTTGAAAATAGGTTATTAACATTGATAAAATGTTAAAGCTCTTTTCTTACTCTAAAGCATTTTTTTATGATATAAATTGTAATCATTCTAAAATATCAAATTTATGGAAGATTTAATTACTGAAAGAGTAAGTTTTGGTGACAGAAAACTGCTTTGCAGAAGGTTCTGCAGAGCTGTTTTGCAACTAGCTTTAACATAAGCAATTTCAACTGAAAAAAAAAAAAAAGACAGAGGAAATTAATCGGGTGTTCTTCATTGTTATAAAGCTTCTCTTCTGAACATAGGCAAGCTCCAGATAAACACAGTAGAATTAGGAAAAAGTAGGGTGGTTGTGAAACCAGATTCTAGGCTCAGCCTCAAATAATGTCCCTAATTTTAAGGCTGAGAAGTAAAGGCTAAAATACTGGTGCTTTGAGTTATTAATACACTTAAGGTCTTTGCTGAACTATGATACAAGACTAATGATGATAAATATTGTGAAAGTGATTAAAGCATGATTGCATAGAAATGCATTTGTATTACTAATATTAGGTAATTAAGGTCCTTGCATTCTTCCTAGCTATGCTTACAGATAGGTAAGAGGAATCACAGTGAAATTGATAGCTTCATTTTCAGAATTGCTGAAAAACCCTCTGCTGCCACTCTTTTCTGTGTGCCATGATTGTATTTAGCACCTCCAGACATCTTGCTTGAAGTCACAGGGCAGCTGAGCAGTGGCATGTCATCTGCTTTCATATCTAAGCTGCAGATCGTTTTGGAAGGGATTTCTCCTGTCATAGATGCCCTTGCAGAACCGCTTCACCACTCTGCAGACTGAAGAGGAAAGACCAGTCACATCATGAGAGATGCTGGAGCTGAGTAAGGCAGCCAGATCCGCTCCCTGCGTGACAACCAGTGCAACTAAGAAAAAGTGACGGTGATAGTAGTAGGCAACTCTCTTCTGAAAAGTACGGAGGCACCCATTTGTCGACCTGACACACTCTCTAGAGAGGTGTGCTGCTTACCAGGGACTCATGTCAGGGATGTCACCAAAAGACTACCAAGGCTGGTACAGTCCTCTGAATGTTATCCACTGCTGCTGTTTCACGTGGGCACCAGTGATACTGCCAGGAGCAGTCTGAGGAGTATCAAGAAGGATTACAGAGCCCTGGGAGCAGTGGTTAGGGACCCTGGGGTTCAGGTAGTTTTTGCATCAATCTTCCCAGTCAAAGGGGAGGGGTTTGAAAGGGCCAGTTGAATATGTCAACACATGGTTACAAGACTGGTGCCACAGCCAGGGGTTCAGCTACTTAGACCACTGGAGTCACTTTGAGAAACCTGGTCTACTGAGGGGTGATGGGGTCCATCTGTCAGAGAAGGCGAAGAGCACCTTTGGTCAGAGGCTTGCCAAGCTGGTGAAGAGGGCTTTAAATTAGAGTTGCTGAGGGAGGGAACCCTCAATCCATCCCACTCCTACCAGTTTGATGCCAGTGCCAGCAATAGATGCCCAGAGCCTGGAGAAGGCTTACAGGTCAGCAGGAGAACGCCTTGAGTGCAGTGCAAAGGAATTCCAGCCAGTAAGTCAGCTTCATAGGGGGCCCAACTTAAATGCCTCTATGCAAACGCACATAGCATGGGGAATAAACAGGAGGAGTTAGTGCAGGCCTGCAGGGCTATGATCTTATTGGCATCATGGAAATGTGGTGGGATGGCTCCTTCCTTGGAATGGAAGGATACAGGCTCTTTTGGAAGGACAGGCAGGGGAGATGAGGAGGGGGA